>BMAW01065209.1:0-16119 GCA_019974015.1 Nephila pilipes | reverse complement strand
ATATATATATATATATATATATATATATATATATATATATATATATAAACTCTCATGTCCATAAATTAAAGATAATTCAGAATCATACGGAAATCAAACTCTAAAGTAAAATATCACACCGGTAGAATTATCACACACATTTTCATGAATAATATGCAAATTACATTGAATCATCAGATGGCGGGGATAGTACGACACAATGTCGAGAGTGTAAGAGAGGTATATATAAGGAATGGTAGCAAAGAAGTAAAATTGTTCTCAAGCTTTCTGTTATCCACTCAGTGCCACAACCGATTAATAATGACACAAAGGAAGCATGTTGATAATTTTAACGTGGTAGAATTATCGGCTGCCTGAAATATGGACGTACTCAGAAGGAAGTATACGAGGAGCTAGGAATCACCCAAAGTACCATCTCTAGGCTTTAATAACGATTCCAAAATGAGGAAATCATCACTTGATGTTACACAGTCGTCCCCCTCCCGAATTACAACGCCGAATGACGACCGTTATTTGGCAGCATCAGACCTTTCTCGTCAGCTGTCTTCAGCTACGGGTACGACAGTTTCAAGACAAACCATGTACAGACGTTTGGGGCATATTGGTCTATATGCTAGCAGCCCTGTCAGACAAGTTTAAAACAGACGAATTAAAAATGTGCGACGAAGATGATGAAACAATGGACATTCGGGAGCACTATCTCCAAACAAAATTTTTTTTGACTAATTTAAGGGGCGTAGTAATCAAATTATTTGAAGAAGTATTAAATTTGGGTTGTGGCTTTTACGGTAATACTGAAAGCAAGAGACATTTTACTTTGAGATTTTACAATACAAATGCTCCTCTATCAATGTGCAGTTCGAAAAAATATAGATAACCTTAGCATTTGAACTGCTTTATTTTAAAATTTTATAAAGTTCAAAAAACAAATTTAAATAAAATTTTAAATTTGTGTTATATTATGTTATAGGGTCAAGAACTCCTTAATGAAGTTCATATTTTTTTTGTATGATTTTTTTTTAATTCTGAGCTCCTTACAATTATTTTAGGTACTATCTTTGGAATTACGAATGCTATCTCAAATGTTTGTGGAATACTTGGTCCAATGATCGTAGGATATTTCACAGCTAGTGGTGTAAGTTTGTTATTCCTTTCAATATGCGTTGTCTGTAGAATCTAAATTAATTGTTTCTGTATATTTTTTAAAATATTCCGATATAATGATCTTTGTTCTGTAGCACATAACTATTTTTACTGACATCAAAAAATGGTTTAATCTATTTTCTTTAATATGTCTTCATTAAATATATAATTGTTAATGCAATGAAACTATACTTAAATTAGTGCATTTTATATATTGTTTTTCGCTTAATTTTTATAGATTTTATCGTTCTGCAATGCGTACATGCCATTTATATTTAAAAATTGATAATTAAAGATTTCTTTGATAAGTTTTCGTGTGTCTGAGTGGCAACGGAGTTAATTTTTGGAGCGACAGAACTAAACATTAAAAATGTGGTGTTAAGTTTTAATAAATTGCTACAAATAGTTTTGGAGGCTGGTTTTTTGTTTTATGATGAAAATGATAAAAATACATCTTAGCGAAAAAATGTCAACCTGGAAAGTAAATACACCCCAGTAGTTGGCACGAGTCGGGAAACCCAGCCAGAGTAGGTGCCGCGATGAGACCTGCTGTAGAGGAATTACTTAGCAGCAAATCAAGTTCATTTGTTATAGATAAAAAAAAATCCGCATGTTCCTATTGGAGCAATATTTCCTTCACTCCAACTTCAAAATATTAGTCTTAAATTTCTTAACATAATTTATATATCGAAAATAGTAAGAAAGTACCGACATATGGTACAATGATGTTAACACTGAACTTGGGATTAAGGCGATGCTTCCAATAGCTTTCTGTTATTACCAAAACTTTAAAAGGCATATTTTTAAATAAGTTTAAAATTTTCAATGATTTACATAATGAAAAATTATGTGAAATGCTCCTTCCATTTTTGAATGCTTCATATAATAAGTATTACGTGGGTTTAATACTATTTATCTCTATTTGTGTGTGGATGATGTGATTATAAATTCCATCCTCGGAAGAAGAGAACAAGAAACATCTATCCTAGGCGTTACTTTGAGCATTATGGCCTGCGTATTGATGTTGCTAAATCCGTGATAGAGGTTGTCCAGATAGAATATGAAGGACATCTTATCACCGCAAAAAGCTTTAGTTCCCAGTCTGCGAAAGTTGAAACTATTGCAAATTACAATCGACAACTACTGTCCATGATATTCGTGAATTTTTTTCCATAGTAAATTTTTAATGACGGTACCTGAAGAATACTGAAAAAATATGCACGCTGCTTCACGAAATTCTTAAAGGAGCAAAGAAAAAAGACCGTGGAAAACTCCCATAGAACGAAAAAGCCAAAGTGCAAGTCGAATCTAGATAATGCTGCTTTCCCCCCCACAAGATCTGGACTATCTTTATCCTTATGGACAGGTGCATGGGATTTTGCTTTTGAGTTGGTACTGAAAACGTATAATATTTACTGTGAAAAACTGTTGGGAAAACATTTATTGGAAAGATTTTAAGCACTTGTTAGAAGAAAATCAATTCACCTACTTACATATGAGTTTAAGCAAAAAAAAAAAAAAAAAAAGGATAAAACATCTCATACACAACTACGTTCAGTGCATTTCAGAATTTTCAACAGAGATTAAAGGGAAAAAATAATAAATAGATCATACAATAGTAGAGATGCATTATCTAGAAGAGAAGTGAAGATTAGAAGAAGGAAGTAAATGATAGTAGAGTTTAATGGCTTAAGATCCAGACGTGAATAAACCACGCCAAAAAAGGTGCAACTGTGATCTAAACATCTGAAAAAATGGCGGGAAATATAAATTGGTTGACAAGAGAGACAGTCGAAAATAGAGAAGGATTGCTAGAGTATCATGAGGCGTGTTCCTCGTGTTTACCAAACATAGCAAACCCCATGGGAAAGAAAAAGATTATCGGGGTCGATGTTCGTACCAATCTAAAGAGGCTAAACCTCTGAAGTTGATGATGAACTGAAGCATTCAATGAATAAGAAGAATGAGATAGCTAAGCCTTCTAAAAAGAATAAAAAATGCTGGTGGATTGCTGTCCAGTCTAATTATGTTGAATTTAATACTATAACTTACTTTTTGGAAATGATCTCCCTTGTAGTTATATTTTTGTGTAATCATCTAAGTAACTTAACGAATAATTAATTAAAAATTACTTTGCCTGAAGATCAATCTAAAGAACCCGTTTATAAGTATTATCAGTAGAAAGATGGAAATTCGACAATTTTTTTTTAAGTCTTAAGACCATTACCAAGATACATTTTGTACAATTTAAAGAACAAGTTGCGGCGAGGGAAAATGTTTCGTGTTTAAAAAATTTAACAATTCAAGTAATTAATTTCCAAATGTTCACCAACACTTACTATTTATTTGGATCTAAAAAAAATTTTTTTTAGGCCCCCCAAAATTTTTATAAAAAATGTGGAGCTCCTACCTTGGATTAATTATTAAGTAATGTTCTTTTGAAGTAAAATAAATGTATTCTGTAGAAATTAATCGGGAAGAAAATGAATTATTTACACTAAGACTAATTGTAACAATATTTATTTTATAAGCCGAAAAAAACAATAAATATCTCATTTCATTTCACCATTTTATAACAAAATGTGTCAATAAATAAAAAAATATCTGCAATCAGGGATTTTAAGAAATGAGCAAAGAAACGATAAATATAAACACAAAGTCTGTTAAAAGAGAAAGATTTTTAAAAAAATCTCACAGAAAAAGTCGACAAATGTCTTATACTACGTTTCGTATTACGTTTTAGACTATATTTTAAAATTTTTATTATTTCTAGGCAACCATCGCAAACTGGAGTGATGTATTTTACATAACAGCTGCGGTGTACACGTTATCAGCCGTCTTCTACGCCATCTTTGCATCGGCCGAACAGCAGTCGTGGGGTGTTGCCAAATCGGCGCAAGAAAAAAAAAGGGAGCCTCGGTAACACAAAGAGCTAGTGAAGATTATTCACTGACATGCGATGAATTTGATCATGATTCAAAGAATCACAGAGGCGAAGAAAAGAAACTTCGATAATTTGAAGGATCATTCTTGATATTCCAACAGCTGGAAAATGAAAGAAAAGTTTTTCGGATGGTGACATTCGGTATTTTGCACCGGATAGAAGTGTGAGAGACAAATATCAAATTGTGGAAAATTTATGTGATATTTCTACATAGTTCTTCATTATACTAAAGGAGAGCGGAATATATATATATATATATTTGTGACTACTCTCTTCTACTTTCTCCTTCATTATACTTACCTATTCAGTTCTATATACCTAACCATATAATTCATATCAAATTAATAGCTCCTCTAAATCTTCATTTGATGCATATTAGATTTAAATAAATATAATCTAATATTATATTAACATAATTAACATCAAATTTAAATTCATATAAAAATATGTCACTTTCACATTAACATATTTATGTTGTTATATATAATAACATAAATTAAATTAAGAATTAGCTAAATTACTGCATTCAAATATTATTTTCTTCACCATTTAAATGAAACTATATTTATCACTTTTGCCTTCGGAATCTTATGACTTAATGACTTCTTTTAAAAATTCATATCTGTTTCAGTTTCTTTTTCATTTATTTAATGTATATTGCAGAAAAATTAATCTCTTCGTAACATCAAAGAAAAGGGAACACAAGAAACATATTTAAATATTCTAAACACGAAATAATTTTTGAGGAACTAAAAATAAAAATAAATAATGCAAAATATTTAAATACATAAACATTCAGCAAATTTAGCACAAGCTTTTCCTAGTAAATAAATCTGATAAAAAAAAAAAAAAAGATGCACAAAGAATATCTTTTATTACATGAAATATTGAATTCATAATATTAATTTTTTAGATAATTTTATGTTTGGTAAATATGTGTGTGTGATGTTATAAAGCTTTGAATGTAGCAATAAGCCGATTAAAACTTATATTCTCAAGTGATCTAGAAGAATCAAAACTATTATTTCAAATTCTTGTGAAAAAAATCTCGCAATAAAAATACCATTTTAATCAGGTTTTAGGTATACTTTGAAAGTTCGTTTCAATTTGGTATTAATCGAAAGTCTTGAAAATTAAACATTTTTAAAATATAATTAGAATTTCTACGATTGAATAGGAGGAAACGGGTCCTATATAACTTTGCAACTCTAAAATCGATCCAACTACAGCTTTAAAGAAGATAACCAACAAATAAGGGAGATGAAATTCGTGCCATGTTGGCGACAAATGTATTTCTTTTCGTGCTCTCTTCCAGGCCGGAATATCTTTCACAGTTATGGCTATTTTCACTATTACACATTTAATATTAGACATAAATTATCACATTTCGAATATTTATCAAATTTCCTAGCAATAAAGCTATCTGAAAACAGTTTGAAGGGCTAATCACTTTTTTTTTTCAACTTTTAAATTCCAATCAATGAAAAAAAGAAGGAAAAAAAAAAAATTCGCTGACTTAAGTTCGAACACACAATAGTCACGAGGAAAGCCACACTAAAATTTATCAGTATTACTTAACAGAAATAATTGTTCAGCACTTACTAAATATCAAACTAACCAGTATCAAATCTGAACAATTTCTATATTGCATATCTTTGTGCACCTTTTAGAATTGCTAAATAAAATAAATATAATTCCTAAAAAAATATTTTTCATGTCATTCTACGAAAGAATATAGTTAAAAAAACAATGTAAAGTTATTCATCTTCATCAAATATCGCCTGCATCATTCGCAAATAATTAAACATACGAAAATCATTTTGAAACAAATGTCGTCTGCATCATACTCAAATAAATACAAAATGGGAACATCTGCCATGAATTATTTTGGCAAAAACTTAATATATTGTATAATTCTTATTAGCATATGAAAAATGGATTGTGTCATAATTATAGAAAATATTTTAGTTCGTTAGCCAATTAAAAAATTAAATCTTATAGAATGTTTTGTTACATTTTATGGAATTCGTTATATTTAAAAGAAAAGTAAAGTTACAAAGTTGAGAATGAATACGAGGGGAAAAAAATGTTTGATAAATGCAACATCTATTTTTGATACCCTTATTGTTTAAATATACTGTATAGTATAATTGAAACTGAAAATATTTCAGATTTAAAATTTACATTAAAAATTTGATATAAAAATTACATTTCATTATTTAATAAAGAAAAATAAATTTGTTGTTTATGAAATAATATTTTTAAATACTTCGTACAAATATGTGTGCTTATGTGTGTTTTTAGAAATTAGTTCCAAGTGGCATTTTGATACTTTTTATACTTTTCGTAAGAAATATTTATGTATTTTAATATTATGGAAATTTATTTATTCTACTTTAGTATGATAAATAAGATTATTAATATTTATTTAAATTTTTTTGTATACTTGTCAATCGAGAGAAAAAAATGAAAGTTAAAATAACGTATATATTTATATGTATATACAACTTTTTAAATAAATATATCACTACAAAATGTATTGGGCTCCTTGCGTTTATTGATTATCAAACAGCACATCTAATCTTTTTATTTTTATTTTTAAAATTCAGTTTAAAATTAAAATTTGTAACAAAATTATCATTATATAGATTCGTTATCATTATATAGATTCGTTATGATTCTTAAAAAAAAATTTAATTAAAAATTTTCAAAATTATATCACACTTATACATTTTATGGAATCAACCATAATTTCACTTTCTTTGTTTAGTTTCTGAAGCTTCTGGCTCCCGTCTACCAGCCATTTTGATTTCGTGAACGTAATGTTAATCTTATGGAATTTCTACAACCGCTATGCAATCTTGAATATTAAATTTATTTCAATGCATAAAAGGACACAAAATAAATAAAAAATAAAAATGGAAAAAAAAAGAAAAAGAAAAGAAACAAATAAAAATAATAAAGGTTTTGTGCAACTACTTTTTTCCCCCCTAATTTTTGAATTCCGATAAGCTCACAAACATAATAATTAAAATAGGCATAAAAAAGTTTTTAAGGCTGTTTAAAAAAGTTAACCGGTAAATGTTAAAGAATAGGCCCCAAAGTCTTAACACGTTTTCAGGAAGAAGAAATGCTTCAATGTTAATATAAATTACTATGGATATAACACATATAATTATTTATTAAATAGCGTTCTTAGAATTTTGATCGTTTTAAGAAAACATGCAATTTTTTACTTTTATGTAAAATGGATATTCAATTTTCTGTTTTAAAGTACGGGAGATGAAATGTTTGAACACATTTTCTACAAGAAAAAAATTATTGATTCAAGCAGAATTGAATAAGTTAGAAATATAGATTTCTCTCTATCGAAGAGTGTATCCATAGTATAGTTTTATGTCGTTATTAATAAGCTTTTATGATTTCAAATTAATTTTTATTAATGATTGACATACTTCGGACTGTTTGCAACAGATGGCGCCAGAATATTTTTTTTTTTTTTTTATAAACGTACTCTTGGCAAGAAATGCTTATTTTTGGCAAGCAATTACAATTACTTTCTGAAATGAAAATATAGCAACTTGTAAATTATGACATATTGTAAATAATGGAGAAAGCTTCATGATTCACAGAAGTGTAAGCGAAGCTTACGAACTAACCAATAATAAACTCTACGATTTGGGAATATTTTGTGTGTGTTTTAAAAAAAATGATTTGCGTTATGTGGTAAGTTTGTGTTATTGAAAAGATGGTTAAGAAAAAAGTTTTGATTTAGTGATGTGAAAGGGAAAAAGAAGGAATCTGAATTAAATTAATGTTGAACGTCTCTGAAATCACTTAAAAATTTCACTTTCTTAATTTATCCTTTAATTACAACAAAATGCAAATTACTATTTCTTTAAGTATAAAATGTGAAACTTTAATTTAGTCTCTATGTTGTTCTGAATTAGTTTGTTTACTTCAACTAAAATTAATTTTTAATTTAACTTATTTTTTTTGTATTTATTATTGTTATTTTTCGAAGTGCATCACGTATGAAGGGAACAAAACACAAAATCATTGCTTCAATCAACTGTAATTTTCTCTTAGAGAGTATAGACATATATAGAAGAATTAAAAACAAATATATAAGTATTGGTAACAAAAATTTGAAAATAAATGTCCATGTTTCGAGGTCAATATTATTTGACCCGTTAAACAAGCATTTATCGTAAAAGCATTATATTTGTCATAAGTGTTATATCTGTAATAAATGTAATTATAGGTCTACATTATATTTTTAAATTTTTACTAAATAAATATATCGTCAAAATATAATATAGATCAGTTAATATTCATGGATTTCAAACTCATCTTCTCAAAATCTTTTCAATATTTTCTATAAAGGAAACTGAACTGAATCTTGTGGAAATGCTTTCCATATTCGTTAAAAATAACACCATCTCTAAGCCTTGTCATTGATGTTATAAACTAATAATTACAAAAAAATAAAATATTTTTGATCACTGCATGTTTTTCTGACTATTATTATATCTTGTGTTTCTTTATTCCCTCAGGAACGTGCTTTCATTTGACTATTACATGTATCAGGACTTCCAGAAACCCTAGTGATCTTTTTATTTCTCTTGTATTTTACCGTCTTTGGTAAAAACACGTGACGCATCCTTACTCTAGATGTCCTTCTATATATTCGATCCGCCTTTTTGTATCTCTCTCAGTAAATTTTTACCTATTTTTCATTTTTCAAACTCCCAGACCACAATTACACTTTATTTGGCACAGTATAGCCACATCTGGCTCTTGCGTCATTAAACACTTATATCACATCACACCCCATTGTTTTCGTTTATACTTAGCATCATTGTCTTTCAATCATAATTTTGAACATGAGTTTTACAATCATAGCTTTATTGCAAATTATTACTGTAACAAATTCTATATATTACCATAAAAGAATAATTCAGTAACAGGGAAAGAAAAAAAACCTCACATAACTTATTTTTATGTATTTGATATACAAAAAAAATTACGTAAAATTTTAATTAATTTAATCAATAACTAAGTTATGCGATTTATTAATCATTGTAGAAATGTACCATTTATGAGCGTTTACGCTTGCCTTTTTTTTATTACTATTAAAATTAAAAATCGGATATTTTTTTCGATTTTCTGACCAAGTCCACGAATAACTTTTTAACATAATAAGCATTACAGTTTGATGGCAATACATTTTACACGCATTAGTTCAGAATTATAATTAATTCAAAGACTATCTATTGCAGTTGTACTTAACAGAATACCAATCTAACATAAAACAGTATACCCACAACAACATTGAACATTTTTTTTGTTTATAGGAGGATTCCCCCCCCCCCAAATATTTTAACTAAAGATAAGTTTGCTCTATTTTTTTTTATTTAAATTATAAAACAAAATTAGCGAAAAGATTTCGATTCCTTTGGAGCATTTGAAAGATTAAAAATTAATTTTCTGAATATGCAAATGATGTCTTAAATTCGAAAAAGCAAAGATGCATAATTTTTAATTGTAGAAATCCTTCAAATTTCACGATCTGTCTGAAAAGCGGTAGAGAAAATAAAACTAATTATTTTGATATAATGCACTGAAAAAATTCTTGCTCTCTCTCCCCTTCAACTAACTTTTTGATCTACTTTATGAGGTTACTCGATTTAAGAACCTCGCGATGTGTATAAACTGTGTCTTACGTAAACCAACATTGCTAAATATATAAAAACGTAGTGAATAGGAAATAATGAGATGAGAAATTGGAAGTTTTGAAATACTGAGAGGAGATCGAAGGTTAGTATTATACGATTGCACATTATATGGGTGCAAGAAAGTTACGTGATCTTAGGAAAGCTGATAGTTGACTCAGACTCTGTTTAGAATTATTATTCTCGACTCAGATTCAATTTCGTTTCTATTGAGATAAGTAGAAATTTCAGTTATATTATTCGGTTACGGTCGTGAGTTAGTAACCTATCCTCCTTCATTAGTTGTATAATTTGGAGAAACCAGTTATGTATTTTGTTGAAAATATTTCCCCCTTATTCATTATATTCTTACACAATTACTGGTCGTTATAGCCAAAAGGTCACGACATTTTTCTCATCGAGGCATGGGTTAGAGTCCTGATTCCATTAAAATCCTCCATTTAGCTGAGTTGATGTACGTTACATCCGTAGAGGCTCCAAGTCATCACGTTGGTGCTCTGCTTTCATGTGCGATGCTAATAACACAATCAAACTTTTATAACAGGGGTGCCGGCTGCACTATCTTTAGAAGCCACGTTTTAAAAAGAAATATTTAAGAAATTTGTTTGTCTAATGTTACCAAATGGGTATGGTAACATTTCCCTCATTACGCTTCATTTTCCTCAAAATGACACTATTTTGTGAATTTTTCGTTCAAGAAAGGTGAGTGAATGAAAGTAGAGGTTTATGGCACAAGAGCCAAATATGGTTCTGCTTCGCCAAACAATGAGTATTTGTGATCTAGTCGTTTGAAAAATTAGAAAAAAAGATAATTGGTTGACAAGAAAAAGAGTTGAAAACCTTGAAGCCTGCCTATGGTTCCTTTACTCGCACGACATTGTATCTTACTCATTTTGTACTACACACACACACACACACAGCTCGACATGACATTCTTAAGTTGGCTAATAATAATGCTTCTTCTATGGAATAGCAACATCAATTGATTGCATGCTAAAATCTGGTGGCAAGAAACTGCACAAATGGTGCTCTAATAACAGAGCTCTGATGGAAAAGTTTCCTTTCTTGATAAGGTATGACATTTAGAGGAAAATAATTTGGAAATCGTCAAGATCCTTGTCTTAGGGCAGTGTTTCTTAACCTTTTTGGTGCAATGGACCCCTTTAAAATTTTTAAATATGTCATGGACCCCTCTGTGAAAAAAATTTGTTTAAACGTCAATTATTACAAAATATATTCTATTTTATTATTTAAATATTTTTATTTCAATAATATAACTGTAGAGAGATATCTTTATGTTCCTGGATATAAAATAATAATTGTAATTTATTTTCAATGTGAAGGCTGTTGCTGCTTTTCCTTGATTAGGAGATTGAATTGAGGGATGGTTTTCGACAAAGTAACACGCATTTCATGTTCGACATTCAGTCGATTTCGATGTTTTGTTTTTATTGTTACGAGTGTGGAAAATCCTGATTCGCAAAGATATACCGTAGCAAATGGAATAATGGCTGCCATAGCTCGTTTTACTAGCAATGGGTAGGCTTCTCTTAAAGAAGACCAAAACTCCCCAAGAGTTTTTGAATCGAAATCCATTTTTAACAAGGACTTTGTTTTCAAATCAATTAACTCATCTTCGGCAAGGTCCATGTCGTCGATACAGTCAATATCACAAAGAAAAGGATTACGAATCCACAACTCATCTTTTTTAGTTATTTCATCCAAATTGAAATATTTTTCAAATGAAACTTGAAGTACTTCCAGGTGCTCACAGATTTCATCCTTCAACTTATTCAATAACAAACTATATTGCCGAGATCCATTTTCAAAAATGAATTCGTCCAACATTTGAAAGTTTGCATATATCCCATTTTGAATTCTAGTTTTCCAAACCGACATTTTCGATAAAAATGCTTGTAGTTTTTCAGTGGCATCCATAATTGTTGTATCAGGCCCCTGAATTGAAATATTTATATCGTTCATGTGGTTAAAAATATCTGCCAGGTAAGCCAATTTACATATAAAATCTCTGTTATTGAAATATTCGAAGAGCGAGTTATCTTTTTTTTCCAAAAATAGTGATACTTCTTTCTTCAACATAAAAATTCGTTTCAAAACCTGCTCTCGAGACAGCCAGCGCACTTCCGTGTGGTACATAAGTACCTCATGTTCTGCGTTCATTTCTTGACACAATGTTTTAAAAAGACGATGATTAAGAGCTCTACTTCTAATAAAATTCACGGTTTTAATAACTATTGACAATACATCTATTAAGCTGGTTGGAAGAGTTTTTGTAGCCAACGCATGTCTATGTAAAAAACAATGTGTAACAATAACATTAGGAGCTTCTTTTTTTTACCAAATGCGCAAAACCAGATTTATTGCCAAGCATTGCAGGTGCTCCATCGGTACAAAGCGAATGAAGTTTTTGTTTCCAGTCGAAATCGTGTTTAGAAAAGAAAACATTCAAAATCGCTAAAACATCAACTGCCTTTGTAGTTTGCAAAAGAGGCTCACAAAATAATAATTCTTCTTTGATAGTATCAGCTGACACGTAACGAACAAAAAGCAGAAGTTGACTACAATTCGATATGTCTGTAGTTTCATCCAGTTGCATACTAAAGGGAAATGGCGATGCTTTTAATTCATTGATGATCTGTTTCAAAATATTACAAGAAATTTCAACAATTCTTGACTGTATCACATCATTGGGTAATGGAATAGCCTCAAGTTTTTTTCTCTGTTCAAACTAATTCAACCATTTCTAGCGCACATGGCTTAATTAATGTCTCTCCAATAGTATGCGGTTTCTTACTTTTGGCAATACGATATGCAACTCTGAAAGATGCCTCAACCAAAGGTTTTTGTGGAATACCAAATCCAAGTTTGGTTAATGTTCCAGATTTCGAAAACTGGGCTTTCTTCTTTGTAAAAAATTCTATATCTTTAGATGCATTTTCAGGATGAAGAGATTTGAGATGCTCTATCAATTTTGCCGGTTTCATACTGTCGTTTGCCAAAACTTTTCCACACAGAAAGCATTGTGGCTTTTCAACATCGTCCGATTCCTTCATGCAACAGAATCCATATTTAACGTAACTTTCATCGTACTTCCTTTTTTTGGACATTTTGGGCTAAAAAAATATCAAATAATCAAACGAAATTATTAAGAATTCAAATTGAAATTGTTCACAAATGAATTACTTGACTGAACTCACCTTTACTTGAAAACACCGTTGTCAACACAAAAAAACACTAGAAAAAACTATGATACAAAAAAGCACTCGAAAAAAAAATACTAGTAAATACAATACTTTACGAACAAATATTTCGCTTTAAGAATTTGCAAGAACTTTGTGGAACTGATTCTAACGCACTTTATTCCAAGTGAAATAAAAATCAAAGGCTACTCAGTGTTTCAAATTGTTTTTTTCAAATGTTTTTTTTTTCTTGTATTGTGGAGGTCTCTATTGGGAAATGGCAGACACACGGTTTAAAGAAGTTCGTGACAAAAAATTTTTTTTTTAAAGAAATTTTAAAAATTAGGAGCAGTCGGCGAACCACAGGTTAAGAAACATGGTCTTAGGGTGAAACCTCAGAGAAATGTAACTTCAAATTCCCTATCTATCTTAGTTCGAACGTTATTGCACAAGCCAAGAATTTTCTTCAAAAGTAATGGATTTTGAAAAATGATTGGAATTAAGAAGTTGCCTTGAAAGAGGATATAAAATAAGAATGATTTAGAAGTGTGTCTTACCAGAACTTAACAATTCCCCGCTATATCTTTACTGACTCTCGTGTAATGGATCTACATTACTTTTCTGATGCAAGTAAGGATGCTTATGGAGCAGTAGTATATCTTCGTTGTATCATCAATTCAATTGATGTGAAGGTGACATTATTTAACCATCTGTTTAATTGTAAATAAAGAGTTACACAAATTATGTGTTCACAATTCTTGGACTTGAGGGTTTCGTAGCTGAGCTACTTTCAGAGCTTATGGCGAAGGTTCTGATGTCTATGTTTGAAATTAGTGCAATGCGTTTATACACAGTCTGCCCCATAATGCTGGCTAGGGTTTACTCTTCATCATATTTGCTTAAGGTTTTCTTTTCTAATAGAATTTCCTGCAATCAATCGCTCATAAAAACTTCTGCTGGAAGTATATCAGCACTGATTCCAATCCAGCTTATCTGATTTCGAGAGGAATCAGTCTGCGGCGATCAAGATGCTGCAGTGTTGATTCGAACCCTGGTCCAGTGGGTAAGAAGGAAAGCTGATCGGTAGCGCTTTTTGTCTTGCCTTAAACTACTAGGCTAAAGAGGACGCCCTATTCGGGCTAGTTAGTAAGACTTTTTAACTTCAGGCGCTATTGGTAGAAGAGAATCGCTGCAAGTCCAAATCGAAATGAAGGTAATTGTTGTTGTAGCATGGACCAGAATTCTTTCATCAAGAGGTTGCTGAATATTTCAGTGGGCTTAACCTATCTGCAAATGAGGATTACCTGCAGGAATTCAGAAGAAATCACTTTGAATCTACATTGATTTTTACTAAACTTGACACATTCTCTTCACATTCAATTTATCTTCAGTGTTACCAATTACTTTTCTAAACTAATTCGAATTATAATTTTTTTTTTCATACTGTTCAGAGCCCCCGGAACAAAAGAAGTGGACCTTTATCTCAGCTATATATAAGATTATATTTTCAACATACTGAAGAAAGAATAAAGAACAGAATTTTTCGAAATGAAAAGAAGGAATAATTAAGAAAAAAGCTTCATTCCCACTTCCTGTCTTCAGCAATGGATTACGGAATAAATCCCGAAGGGGGGGAATGTACAGGCCTTAAGAAATTCTGGAGTATTTAGCAGCTACTCCAGATGGTTTAGTTGACGATGATGGAATTGAGGTTAAATGCCAGATCTCTTGCCAAAGCAATAATTAAAAAAAAAAAAATCTCTTCAGGAAATTCAATACATTTGGAGGGATGGTTACAAATAAAAATCGCTATTATTTCTTTCAAATTCAGAGTCAACTGCAAATTGCAGAAAAGAAATATTGCTTTTTTGTGATATGGAGAAAAAAAGGTGACAAAATGGAAAAAAATATTTAAGGAAAAGGATTTTTGCGATAATATGACAAAAAAAAAAAAAAAAAAAAAAAAATTAAAATTCTTTTACTTTAATTGTCTATTACGTGAACTTGTTGATTTACGATATCCCAGGTCGATGTCCGTGCGTAATCCAGCTTCGATTCTGGAAATACAAGAAAAGAGAAAAAAACGAAAAATTATGTAAATGTAAAATTTCAGTCATTTAGTATTCCTGAAATTATAATACTAAAATTGTTAAGATTTTCTTGATATTCAATTACTCTGTTTTATATTATACTGTAAGTAGAAAGCAAAAACGAGGATTTTGAAGGAATTATAAATTTTTATCATAATACTTTTTTTAATTATCATTTACATATATCGGTATTTTATAATCATACAACTATGAGAAAATGTTATTTAAGTATGTTTGTTTTGCATATGTATTAATATTATTGCTGGCCGCGGCATCCTTTAATGGATTAGACAGCGGATTCGTGGCCGGTGGTTTTCGTCGAGTTGTAGGTTCGAGCCTTGATGCCATTAAAAACCCTCCGTATAGCCGGGGTTGATGCAAGTTAAATCTATCGGGGTTCAAAATCCTCCCGTTAGAGTGGTGCGGAAGTTAAGAGAGGGGGAGGGTACCAGCTGTGGTGTCGTCCTCGTCACTTGACCTAGGTTCAAAATTACGAGGTCCATCGCCAATTGCCCATGTTACTCCTAATGCGACATCAAGAAAACCAAATGAACATTGTATTATTAGTGTGCATTACTGTTTATATTACATTTAAGTCCCAAAAGTAACAATTTTATTTCGATTGACAATACTGTATACACTTATTCAAGAAATTACCGACAAAACATTTTAACTGTATTTACGTAAAAAGATTTTGAGAATAGGTCTGGCACATATATTTTTTGAATATATTACTAATTTCGTATAATAGTGTATACAATACATTTCATATTTTAAATGTATTGCCATTCTCATACTTTAGCAACACATGCGTGTTGCAAAACTTACGAAGAGAGAGACAGAGAGAAGAGAAATGTGCTTTTTTAAGATTATTATAACTAAAGAAAAATTGTTCAAATTCTTATGATAAAATAGAATGTACATCTGCATATATTATTTACGTGATAATATTTTATTATTATTTCAAAACTGCATTTGTAGGAATCAGGTTGAAATATATCGAATTT
>BMAW01065207.1:0-22477 GCA_019974015.1 Nephila pilipes | reverse complement strand
TGTGTGTGTGTGTGTGTGATTCTTAATCATTCAATGAGAAATATTTTAAAGTGCTCTTGTACTAGTTTCATATCTAGGCATTTTAAAGTGCTAGTTTCATATCTAGGCATTTCGAGGTTGTTCAAAAGAATCGTGTAAACATAACACTAAGTAAAATAACATTTTATAATATATGATGACTTACTTTCTTAACAATTATTAAAATTAACTTACAGCATCCATAAAAATATCCAGTATTATTTCATCGGTTTTCATTAGCTGTCAGCAACGCTGAGAAACAGATTTTTGAAATATTGGTATAATGTAAACGGATTTAATACATATAAAAAAGACGCTGTAGAAACTGTTAATATAATTCAGACTGACATTACCTGAAATTATTACAAATTTAAGGATCTTTGACAATGATTATGCATAACTAAACATTATTAAAATTACATGAATTTAAAAAAATGCTTACTGAAATGACATATGTGATTTTCATTATTTCTTCTAATGAGCCCAATAAATTCATCTTATTAAATACCGAGTATTTTAAGACTTGCAGTTTTTAGAATGACGATTATTTGAATCCTGCATATTTAAAAGTATATGCTTACTCCTATATTAGAGATTTCATATTTTATCAAAAAATATTGAAATTCTTTAAATCAACATATGACGAGAGTACATTGATGAGTAAATAAGTGCATTGATTAAAAACTGATAAAATACTATATTTTTAAAAAAATTGATGTTAAAATATACATATATATATGAAAATGTTCATAAATTATTTATAAACACTTATAAGGCTTGAGAAATATTTCAAGAAAATGTTAGTCTCCTCTTACCAACTTACTAAAATATGTTTGTGAGATGTGAAATATGTAAAGAAGTTTTAGGTTTCTGTTGTTAACAGCCAGTAAAAAAGCAAGGATATTTAAAGTACACGTAAAAGAAACTTAGATTTAATTTCGCAAATATGACAAAACTAATGTTTCAGAAAATTTACTGCATTCCGAGGAAATTTCCATTTCTTTTAGAAGCTCTCACTTTCTGGAGATGAAACAAGTGCTCAAAATCTTCCAATGTTTCTTTCTTTTATGAAAAAAGGCATCGTTATTATTTATTATTTTTTAACTCAAATATGAAATTACATATAATATTTTTAAAGATAAGGGTCGTTTATAAAGTAAAAAGAAAAATAATAGGATAGAACTCAGTAAAATAAAATTTGGCTCCATGTTTTTTGGAGAATAAAGGGTTGCTCGATACCACAAAAATAGTAAGCCTACTCTGAAACAAAATCTTAGTTATATATTTTATTAAAAAATGAATTTGTTGTTCCGTAATTCCTTATATATATACAGGTGGTTATTAAAATAATGGTTTTAATAACCACCTGTGAATAAAAGTTTCATTTTTGAATACGCTTCGTAAGCATTAAAATGCAATAATAGCTACCAGTGTTTTTATAAATAGAAGTGTAATTATTCCAGTATATTGTGGCGTAGCTTTATTAAATTTCTGTAAGTTTGGCATTTTTTCAAAAGTGTAAAATGTCGGACCTCTCATCTTTTCAAAGAGACCAAATCGTAGGAGCCCATAAAGATGGAGCAAATGTTACCTAAATTGTTTTGTATTAATGCGTTTATAGAGATACAATGTCTAAAGTCCTGACAAAAAATACACAGCGTTTCAAGACAAGCTCGGAAAAGCAAAATAGTATACGCAAAGAGAAGCTCAGGGAAAGAGATCGAAGGGTATTGAAGCGGATTGTAATGTCTAAAAACAAACAACTGCAGCAAAAATGACTGCAGAGTTCAATCAACATCTGGATTCTCCAGTGTCAATGATTAATTACAATTATAAGGCACCTTCATAAACAGAACATTTAAGGCAGAGAAGCAATTCCCAATCCACTTGTCACTGATGTTCATGCCAATCGTCATCTGCAGTGATGTGTGACACTCACAAAACCTAGTCGAATGTTATTGGAAGAAAATAATATGGTCTGACGAATCGTCTTTCACACATTTCCCTACAACGGGACGGGTGCACGTTTGAAAGGATTCCCTGCACAAGCGTATGATCGTGATTTTCTCCTTCCAACTTTCAAGCATGGAGATGGATCTGTGACGTTGGGCTGTTTGCAGTTTTCTCTTCACTAACCTTGGGGACTTTTAATTAAGATTGATTGCTTTTGCTAAACAACCTTTGCCCAACCAAAAATGAAGCGTGAATATGTAAATAGAAAGCAGGTAGAAATAAAGTGAAGCAGGAGATTTAGGAAAAATATAAACTCTGACTGAGAGTCTGGATAGATAGGTTGAATGATTCTAGTGATCAGCTATTGTTCCAGAGCCAGAGTTGAAGTCAGAGTCGGTAATTCTTACAAGTTATCAGCTGGTTAATGTATGCTAGAAGTCAAGATAGCCTTAGTGGTAAGAGTCAGTTACATTATTACTGGTAGATAGAGTTAAAATAGTTAAGGCCTTGTCCGGCAGAACATTTATAATTGTCGTTATATTAGAATCAACCAATAAATAATGTGTGTGTTGGTTTAACGTCTCCTTGATTGACTTATTGACTTTTAGTGCTAATATATTGAGTTTAGCTATGGCACAAGAGGCAAACACGAATGGTTTGCCGTCACAGATCTACCATGGTATTTCGTGGTATGGTAGCCGTGTGGTGATCTTCTGCTGGACGAATCGTAACCCTGAAAGGAAGTATCACTGGAAAGAATTATAGATAAATATTAGCTGACCAAGTCCATCCTTTGATGCAAACTTTGTTTCCTGCAGGAGATGGAATTTTCCAGGTTGATAATATGCCTATCCAAGCAGCGGAACCGATCCAATCATATTTTGATGAAGAAGAGGATGAATTTAAACATTTACTTTGGCCCGCATAGTCACTTGATCGCAATATAATTGAACCGTTATAGTCTATTTTAGAGCATTCAATACGGAATTGATAACCTGCGCCGGCATCTCTTCCCGAATTTTCACTATATCTCCATGAAGAATTTTACAATATTCCTCTAAACACAATTCAGCACTTGTATGAATCAATTTCTAAGCGAATCCAAGCTTTATTAATACCAAAAGCGGTCCTACACCATATTAATAAAGGAATCTTTATAAACCTGTGGTGTTTCCATTATTTCGATAACCACCTACTTATATATATATATATATATATATATATATATATATATATATATATGTTTGTTTATGGTAGCGAAATACCTGGACAACAAAATCTCCAGACATCACTCAACAGGAATTTTTCTTTTGGGGTTAAGTCAAAAAAAAAAATACATCAGCTCAAAGGAGACCGTGATGTTAAAGAAATTAATGTCTGTATAATTGCTACTAATATTACTGTGACTACGGAAATGTTACAACGGACATGACTGGATATCCTCAAAGATTTTAAAGGAGCCCAATTGAAAGTTCATTGCTATTTTTTTTAAAAAAAAAATTTGAGTGCTTTCATTTAATTTTACATTTTCTTTTGCTTTTTTACTTTCTTTTAAGCACAGCGACATCTCCAAATTAGGAGCATTTGATTCGTACATCCTGTATCAAGGGGCTTCTTCCCTAACTGTGAAACATTTTAATGCATTTCTTATGTGTATTGGCTTATGAGTCGCATTATATCAGTTACAAATCATGGAAATAATTATTATCTAGTAGAGTTTGAAACATCACAGAACAACTTAAAAGATGACTTATTTTAAATTCATTAAAATAGCTGTATTTTCAAACTAAATATCACATCGAAATCGATTCGAATCGTCTCATATGTTCAAAATATTTATCTGTGATATTGTTCTTGAATATTTTATAATCTATTTGATCGATCATCACTAGTTCACATTTTGCTTGTTCCTGTCTGATTCTTATAATAGAAAGTGGTGGAGGAAGATTGAGCTATATATTTGGTACTGCTCACAAAAGAAAAAAAAGAATTACTTTTCTAGGCAAAATCTCAATCAAAAGTACTCACAATTTTTACGGATATTTATAAATGGATAAACGTATTTTAAAAAAGAAGATTTGAAATGTTTTGGGATGTTCACGTTAGAGTTCCTTTTATATATTTTTTTTCCTCATTGAGGAAACCACCGAAAATGTTTTTAATGGCATTAATTTCAGTTTTTTTTTTCTCTTCTTAATGTAAAATGAAATGATTTCGAGGGTGGACAAGATGCTTATAAAAGCTCACATAATATAACAAATAAAATATTTAGCAGTACTTTTGTGCTGTTAATCCTTTTGTGTATTTTCCGTCAAATATCAAGAACTATGTCATCTGTGCGAAATTTATAGGTTTTTGTCTCACTCGTAAGATTTAACTGTTTAATAAATCATTGTAATTATATATATATATATATATATATATATATATATAATTCTCATTTTCCAAACAATTATGATTAACAAATATATTAGCAGTAGAAATTTACAGTATCATTTTCTTCTATTCAGATCAATAAAATTCAGTTATAAGAACTAAAAAGTCGTTTTAAATTGTTTAACATTTATCATATTTCGAAAAACTATTTTTTGATAATATAAATTGAACGATTATTCTGAGGACTCATATCTGACAGAGACATTTTATATAAGTGCATAATTATTTTATATTCTTAAGTTTGTTTGGTCCTTATGATGCATGGTGTGGAAGTTAGGAAAATACGATAACAGCTCAGTAAGCGTCATTATCACTTTAAGTTTGATCAGAACTTTACATTTGTTCAGGTTAATATCGCACTAAAAGCAATATGGTTGCTACTGGCGACGAACTTCGTAATTTTGAACCTCGGTCAAGTGACGAGGAAGGCATTTAAACTAATGCCTTCCTCTCCTATCTTCCAAACTACTCAAAAGGAACACTTTTAGCCTCAAGAGATTTAGCGAGCATCAGCTCCGGCTATACGGCGGGTCTTTTGTTACATCAAGTGCAAACTCACGACTAGACGAAATCTTCCGGTCGTAAGTCCACGACCCTGACCACTAGGCTACCTCAGCCTAGTGGTCAGTGATAGCTTACTTTTTGTTTTAAAGAGCGCTTATAACTTTTGATAAATTTATCGGTCAAAGTTTTTTTTTATTCTTATATCTAACAACAGGGCATGAATAATCGAAGATAAAAATAGAAAATTATCAATCTTAAATAACTTCTATATTTATTTAATTGATAATAAAATAATAATCTGAAATTATCATTCATTTACTCACACATGCATTAAAGAATGCAATATTTCTTTCACCAAAAATGTTTTTTTTTTTTTTTTTTTGTTTTCTTTGCATATAATTCGGGCGAAATAATTGTATCAATATATAATCGGACCCCCAAGGCACGAGCTCAGGCACCAAAGCACGAATTATAGTACAAATATAAATTTAGTGATAATATAAATTCTAACATTGATATGAATCTTCTCCGTTATGAACATAACGAGCAGTAAATTGCATAATAACTGATCAGTTCAAGAAAATAAATTTATGGTCACGTATATAATTTTTATAATACGTAAATTATTTACAAAACTACCTGTTACAAAAGTTACAAAAATATTTAATAAAAGGACACTTGAAATATTTAAAGAAAATTGAGCTTATTTTTCATCAACCAATGCTTTTCACAGACATTTTGTTTCTTCTTAATATCTTGCATGACAGATGTCATATACTTTATCTTAATCCTAGATTCCTGTAGCTGCAAAAACTTACTAACAGCTCCTTAGCTTCAAGTGTCTTAGAATGTGGGGTTGGAGTCTATTTTTTTTATAACTTCGTCTCTCTTATTATGTTTAGGTACAACTTCCTCTTCCTCATTATCTACCATCCCTTCACATAGAACATTTTAGAACTATCTTCCTCTGCTCTAGTCCCTACTCCTGACAGAGCATTACATATTGTTGACCACATTTCTCGTAATGTAAGCCATGTTAAAACCATGTAATGTATGCCATGTTAAAACCATGTAATGTATGCCATGTTATTTCCGATTATGTTCTGAAACATCTGAGCTTATATACTTCACGATTTATAAAATAAAAAGGGAAGTAAGGTATTAACGTGCATTCTCTGAGCAAGGAGTACTGACATCAATTGAAAAAAAGATTAATCTGAATCTCATAAAAACGAAGCCATGTATTAAGCGGATTTGCGAGTTAATAAGTCCGAATGTATCTAGATATCTTCAATCACGAATAAGAAATAAAATACTAAATGCCATAAGAAAAGTGTTAAAACAAGGAACTACACTTAAGGAAACTAGTTCCATAAAATGTTTGCACTGAAAATTTCATATATTAGGATAATTTTGTTACTGTTATTAAAGGAAATATTCATTAAATCGATTCTTAATATTTTCCTCAAGGCACCCGAATAACGTTCAAGCGTCTATTCTCTTACCTCAGAAGCACAACAGGCAGTTACCGAAGAAAGGACAGGAGAAAAATAACAACAACCTGAAACTGAAACACGGCACCAGTATAATGATGTATTTAGGAAGCGATAAGTTGCAATTCTTCTACCAATGAGTTTCTTACATCAATCTCTAGAATAAATGAGAGTTTTGGAAAAAATAGAAAAATGACAAAACAGATTTAATTACATAGATGGTTGCTTAATGTAGCTGTTCTGTTTCCTCTTCATAATCGATTACTCTTTGTCAAACTTATGAGGTTTCTTTATTTAAGAAAACTGTATATTTTCCTTTGGCATACCCATGTGGTTAAGAAAAAAATTCATTAGTCTTACCAAACAAAGCTTATTTAATTAGTTCAGTTGTTTGTTAGCTACTGATTGAGATAGAAGATAATGAAACAGAATAGAAGTTTTTGTGAATAGATTATAAGATTGAGAATAATTAAAGAGTGAGTTAAACAAGAATGCATTTGTAACTAATCAGCCCCTCGAGAATAATGTAATTGTTCAAATAATATTTCCTAAATAGATTTTTTATCCTGGTAATTTCAGAATAACAATGTATCAATTTCTATTCTCAGCTAGGAAATGAAATATATAAATGTAAAAAGATTTAAATACTTTTAAATTACTGGAAATTTTTGTTTGTTTGTTTGTTTAGTCAGGGTGATAGAGAAAATTCAGTGAGAGGTAAAAGTAATGAAAAAATATTTGATAAAAATGCCTTAATTTTTTAGTTACCATTATTATAGCTAAAGTTGGATTAATCTATCAGATAAATCCAACTTTAAATTATTACAAGATCTCAGAAATGTTTTGGAAAAATGATATAAAGTAATATAAAATAATAATATATAGATGGAATCAGTATTACAACTAAATTTCCTTTTTTCTGGGTCAGTGACCTTTGGTAAACATGAAATGCTTAATAAAAATGCACAGACTAACAATTCTACATTTGTGTGCAGAATAATGAAGTATATTTAGCACAAGATTAGCCTAATCAACATTAATGACTATTTGCAAAAAGTTAATGTATTTGTACGTAAAGAATTATTTCTGTTGCCTAATTTTTAAAATGTTTCATGTTTTGAATTCTGATTATATTTTGAAATGTAGCTCTGGTTCATGAAATATTTATCAATGTATTAGACTTAGTTTTTCATTGTACATTTGTGCAACAAAAATGAACTTTTGATAGAGAATTAATTAATTAAAGGAATAAAAATGCTGAACAATAGTTGTTGATTTTCGCAACGAAATTTTGCTGTTATATTGCTACTACAAGGCGAAACAAAAATCTCTGACACAATAATCATTTGATATAAAATAAACTAATTGGATTACTAGATTGTGTTTGGATCAAATTGCTTATTGGAATAAAAGGCTTAGTTTGGGCAAATAAAAAAAAGATTTTGAATTCAGCTCATAGATGGCGCTGTACTGTATAAATAACAAAAAAAAATTCATCGAACATTTCACAGGTTTATTTTGTACAAGCAATTTCAAATTATGCAAATACATGTCATTTACATGTGCAACAAAATGAAGCAACCCCACAAACATATTTCACTGTATGTGCCCCTTGTGGACCATCATGGACAAAACTAATGTTTTCAAATGAAACACTTAGATCAATGAAATCCAAGTCACGTAGCACCATATATAGAGGAAATGTGAAATTAATTTTTATTTGCACAAACAAAACTTTTTAGGGTGTGAAATATTGAGGTTCATGGCTCACTCTCCTAAGCCAATTAGTTGATTTTATATTTATAAAATCAACTAATTTTCTTATACATAAATTTTAATATTTTTTTTTATAAATAATATTTAAAAAGTCAACTAAATCAACTAAAATTTAAAAATAGTCAAGAATTTTGATTCACCCTTATACATGTGTTTATTTTCAAAACAGCTGTATATTATATTGAATAATTAAGGTGATAAATACAGAAACTATTTTCAAAAGTGCAATTAAAGTATTTGAGTTCTTAGATCTTTGTTTAGAATTAATTAACAATTTTTACTTTTATGCTAGTTATCTGATAATATTATTTTGCGAAACTCTAAGTCTTCTTTGCATTCTTATAAACAAAAATAATCAGAGGTATTTTAGTAATGCGATATTCATTTAACAATAAATTGGGTGCTATCATTTTGAAAAATAACTTACAAATACAATTTTTGAAATAGACATTGTCTAAATTATTTCTATTCACAGTCAAGTGTTTCAGTATTTAATGTTTATTCTACTTGCATATTGCAAACTTTGACATTTCTACACTTAAATTAGAAACACAAAAGAGTATTTGAAAATACATTTTCATCTTTGAAGTTAAAAGTTTTAATCCACTTTGAGAAGAATTTGGAAGGATAACTATATAATGCGTGAACAAAGCGAAGAATATTTACATATGTAATTCGATGATGGTAAGACACCTTATGACTTTTGTTTGATGTTAAATAATTCAACGAAATAAGTTGTTATACTTGAAAATATATAGTCATATTTGTACAATATATGTTTATAAGAATGTTACTTTCAGACAGATATGCATCAAATAAAATGAAATAATAAATTTTAAATTATCACATATATATGAAAAGCATTTTATATTCGAGTACTACCTTATAATAAGAAAGTATTCTTGTATATTTAAAAAAAATATGTTTTGCAATAATTGATTTCAAAACTATGTACGAGTATTAGATGAATCTGATCTATGTCAAGTATGTATTAGATGAATCTGATTCTTAATGAGAACACTTTTTTCTCTCTCTAAATGTTTTAGAGAAAATAAGTAAAATATTTATAGTAGATTTAATTATCAATATTTTGCAACTTCGTTGTGAAACAAATAAAATTGTTACACCTGTGTTGGTCCGGATATGGCCAACTTCTAACTTTCTCTGTTTTCCCAGATTTCTTAAAAATTAGTCCAGTAGATATTTTTCCTCAAAGTATTTGACTAATTGATTGATGAGGGATATGGAGAAACAAAATATTTTCTCTCTTTGTTAAATGAATGTTTTCCCATATTAAAAATATTAATGTATTAACCAATGTTCAAATTTACTTTAATCAATATTTTATCGATATTCAACTTTTCTTTAAGCGTTTCTTTCACAATATCAATCTGTTAACACTACCAATCACCTATATTATTACAATGATCAAACACAATTTAACAAATAAATTATAAAAACTAAAACAATCTACCTTAAGCTTAAAATATTTTGAATCGAAAAAGGGAAAGAAATTACTGGAAAATCAGAAATCGTAAAGCTATTAATCTCGAAAATGCAAAAACCAAAGAGTAAATTTCAAATTTAATTTGAGGAAAAATGTATTTGATTGTAATATATAATTCTATATTTAAATTATTTTGAAATTTTAATGCACTAAAAAGGTGGTATTATATACATAAATTAAATTACATTCTAAAGATTAAGCCGTTTATTTATGAAGAGAATATTTATTTCAAAAATTAATAATTCATTAATCTAAAAGCAGTCATTCAGAATTGTTAATATTCTGGAGCATTAAAAGATTTTAACTTTAATTTATTAACCACAGTGTTTGTCTGATATTTTAAATGGTTAACTGGATATAAAATCTGAAGCTTTTTACCCTTCGAGTTAAGCTTTTACGAGCATAGGACTTTAAAATTCAACCAGCAAACAAATTAAAGGCACTTGAAAGCAAAAGTTATCAAAACTTTTTTTTCCATATTAAGGACACATTGAGTAATATATTATTATATTTAATGAATTTAAATATCATTTATTATCCATTCGATTTATGATGAAAAGAATATCGTAACATTGAACAGTTGCAATTACAAAACTAAAACCATTAAGGTCTTTGTGGACAAATTAAATTACAAATAACTCTTAAAAGCTCATAAAATTATAAATATTCATTACAACCACCGCAAGAAACAGTGTTAAAGTTAAATATTTATAGTAGATCCAGGCGATAAAATAATTAATCACTTCTATTTTTTAGCAAGATCGGTGTCGCAATTTGAATAGCTATAACTAGTTATTCACTTTTTTCATTTATCAACGTTTGTCGGTAGATGCGGAAAAACATTTAAAATAATCAGACCCTCCCCCCCCAAAAAAAAAAATTGCAGGGTGTTAGATCACACTTTTGGAGAACACATTAATAGCGAGGTCATAATCTGCTGTGCGAGCACTTCTCCACACACAGAAATCTCTCTTACCACAAGATATAATTGATGCTTTTAGCTGGGACCACACACATTCAACATTTATAATTTTGGAAATTTTAAAGCGTTATTTTTAGTTTAAAGTGTCCAAACTGGTTGTAACTTTTTCTGATTTTCATTAATAACTGTTCAAAAACTGAACATTCCTTTTCAAACAACCAGTATTATTTCTTCATAAATGAAATCAATTAGTTGTTTTAAGAAAAACTTAAATCTAAAATAAACTTTTTAATTTCACTAAGAATAGCACATAAAAATTCAAACTAAAATTAAATGATTTTAAGTATCCAGTTAAGTTAAATACAGAATTTCAAAAATATTTTATTAAAAATTATACTGTTACAATATTTATTAACATAAGTATTGATGAAGATAAATAAATTCTGTAGGAAGAATTTTAAAGCAGGATCTTTCTTTTTTTGCCTCTATCTCCGATGAGATTGATAAAAAACAATAATCTTCAAAAGATGCAGCCTGTTTCTTCTGCAATCATTCTTTTTAAACAAAAATAAGTTTTTAATTATCTTTTGAAACTTATTATTAAGATTGTGTTGTTCAAACATGAAATTATAATCAGGAAACGGAATGCAATTGTCAAATTTTAATTAGCAGACTCTGGCAAATAGCAAATTAGAAATGTAATAATATTCCAAATCACAGATTTGATGTCATAGAGGAAATTCAGTGCGAATCAAGAATTATTGGAAGAGCGGCAACTACTTTTTTTCTTCATATTTCTTTTCATCATGGAGAGAAAATAATTTCTCTGCAAACAATTAATATGATTTTTAAGAAAATTTTTTTAATTGATTGTAAATTATCGTGCTTTATATTCTTAATCAATAAATTTTCTTCGCTTATGTTCTGTAATTAGCTCTTCATGTATATATATTAAATGAGTGTGGTTATAATTGTTTTTTAACATTTAAAATATTTTAATAAGTTTGTATGGAATTAAGTATCGATATTTCTTATTCATTGATTTTATATCCAAACCTAAGTGATATTATATGTGATACAAATAAGTATGAAATTAACACTCTCCCAGTTACAAGAAAGATTTAATCAAAATTTATTTCTCAACAAGTCAAATATACGAAGATATTTCGATTTAATTATTAATGACCTATAATTTTTGCAAATACTTTCTTCTAGAGAGGATACTTACATACAATACAACGCAAATAAAATAAATGATAATGACATATGTAATATTTCAGTCTAAACAAGCAGAAAATTTTTCAAATTATAAATAAAGCCGTGTTCTAATTATATATAAGAATTGTTAGTATAGTGAGCTGAATGTCTTTCATTTAATTATGAACAACATGATTGTTTGGTTTAATAACAATAACATCATAAAACAGATCTATTATTTATTTTATGGTTGTGGATCCATAAATAAAAACATGAAACGAGTTAGAAAGTTAAAACTAGAATATACTCCCTTCGAAGCATGTAATAAAATGATACAAGAAAATTTTGAATCTTTAGTGAAAGTAACAAAAATTTTATATTATCTAGATCTTACATTAATTTAGCAAGATCAAATATTAAAAACCGAATAATGAGACGTTATTTAATTAAGCAGTACTTGTTGAAGTCGCTCTCCAAAGCTAGATATTAAAATTGTTTAGAAACAATTGCCATTTTAACCATTACCGTTTTAAGTATTTCAATGAGATAAATATTGTTACACCAAATTTGGTAAATTTCATTTAACATGAGAGCATTTTTCGAATTTCGTGAAATTATGATATGATAAAACTATATGTAAAAGAAAAGTTTGAGAGGAAACTAAAGGATTTGAAAAATAGTTTAAAATATTCATTATTTCAATATTATTTATAAGAACTATTAAAACGTTTTTTTTTTTAATTTGGAAAAAATATATTGCTTAATGCATTCTCTTTTTAATTTTAATTTTATAAATTAACTCTTAAAATTTTTTATCTCTATATATTTGACTTAATATTTTTCTCATCTCATCTCATCTCAAGTTTTATCTATCAGAAATAAGTGAATTTAGAGCATCTTAATATTTAATCTTTTTTTTCCGTTTCTTCCGTTTATGTTGCTACTAAATTCTAAACACCTTCAACGTAAATAAGAAAAGCTTTGGTTTCTACTTTTTTTCTAAATAATCAAAAGAAACTGGAGAATCACCCATTATCTGTAGCAATACAACAAACTGATATTATTTTTAAGTAAACTTCATTCAATTTTCAGTTAAACAAACTTCTGTTAATTTAGTTAGCATAATTTAACTCATTTTAATTCATCAAAACAATTACAGAATAAACTTTAACTGGTTATTACACGCATTTTCTTTAGCTAATTTCTGGAAATATTTATTACGAATATATGATATGAGACCCTCACCATTGAAAAGAACATCAGCTTTTTTAAATTCGTATTACAAAATAAGAAGAATAGCTATTAAAAAATTAGAAGAGATAGAGAAATTAGAGAAATCTATAGGATCATTATATTGGATCAAACAACAGTGAGGCGAGATATTGTGCGTTAACCAGACTTGGTTCACGTTAATAAAAACATATTTGAATCATATCCTGTCAATTCAAGTCTAATGCTTGGAGATATTCAGAAAAGTAGGATTCTTCATAATAATGTTTGGTTAAGGTTAAATTATTTGTTAAGGTTATATGTTTACATGCAATTTATTCTAATTCTGAATAAACAAATTAAAGATATTACCCATTTATTATTACATCACTGTGTCTTTTATTAATATCAAAGACAATTCATTAAATTTTACTGATTTTATCAAATATAGTAATGTGGGAATGAAAATTGCAGTACACTGAAAAGCTATAAATCAAAACCTTCAATAAAATCAATGTTTCCCGTTTCTTCCGTGAAACTATCAAAATGCTTTAACTGTTGAGATTTTATAAATTATATTAAAACTACCTTCGTATAATTTTTAACGTTTTATCATATTAAGAACTACAATTTTCAAAATCAACTTATTAGCACGCAATTTTAGAATATCTTTTTTTTTATATCTAATCTTTGGACAGTAGTTCACTCCTTATATTAACACATTTTATTCATAAATTTCATGATTAAGCCAGATTCAAGGAGTTTTAAATATTCTCGAATAATATTCAGAATTCACATATGGTTCATTTTCAGGAGTACGTAAAAATAGCATTAGGCATCCTAAGAATTCATTAATCGTTTAAATAACAGATTGTCACGTGAAAATCACAATATTAATCGAAAACAATGATTTTGTTACAGTAACAGAAAAAACAATATGAATTCCATCAGAAAGGATTTTGAAACTCAAACCGATAACTTAAAAATGAACAATAATAAATTTAAAAATTACTGTCATATATTACTCCAATTGGTATAATCAGCATGAAGATGTATTATAACTAAGTTAGTATTATCATTAATACTATTTATAGAAACTATTATGGTATTATACATTAATTAATATACAACTTAATTACACTAACAACCTAAAATCAAGGTATAAACAGTTCTTTGTGTTCAATTTTAAAAGGACATGAACTTAAGTTCAAAACATAGTCTTATGAGAAACTGTAGAATTAATATATTACATTTTAAAATGAAAACACTGCGCTTTTATGTGATGGGTCTCTTTTTTTTTATTCTAAAACATGTTTCAATATGCCAATTAAGTTCTACGTGTATGAAGTATATTTTAACTATCAAAAAAAAAGATTATTTTATTGAATTATTTTCATATAAAACCAATTGTATAATTGTATGATTTGGATATCGATTATTCAGGGCTGTACTTTCTTTCTTTCTATTTTTATCTCCCGTTTACATGTTTAATCTAATATGCATTCCCTTAAGGGTCTTTAAAACAAAATTATCCATGATCGGTGTTTCACCAGTTTTATTTAATAATATTTCTCCCTACTCTTTCCCTCTCTCTCTCTTTCTTTTCCCTAAATTTTCTTATAAAAAATATAATGCAATTAAAGAATATTTCTAATGTATTTCTAAGCTAATACTTAACACGCCACAATCCATGTTCATTTTTTATAACGAACTTTAATTACAAGGTATTTAAAGAAGAATTAAACTGTCTGAGGCAGCGGAAAAAAAATTCTGATTTTTTTTCAAGGGGTGGGAGGATTTTCACAAAATGTATTATTTAGTCATAAAAAAATAATTGAATGTAGCTTAAATCCTCTGTAGCAATATTTTTTACAAGTACCTGTAGAGTAAAAATAAGGAATTCTAATCTCTTTAAAAGGATATTTTTATCAGATAATTTTGATAAGAAACACGTTCCCCCTTTTTTAAGAAGAAGGAGCTTCATATTTATGTTTCTTTTTATTGCATTTTAACGAACCGCATTTTAAGTAAAAAGCCAGTTACTATGCAGAGATGAATTACTTTATATTTATTCTAGTATTTATATTTACGATTTTAACGTGAATGAAAGGGGTAAATTTATGAACAATAAGATTTTTTCTAATGCTATTTGTTATATAAATAGGTTAAGATAACTAGAAGTTAGTTTCGGCGTTCAATTAAATTCTTGGACAGAGGTAACACCAAAGGTTACACAGAATAGGGAAATATTATGCATTTTACAATCAAAAGTTTACTATCAAAAATGGCATGTCACATCAAAGATCACGTAGAATAGTGAGACATGATGCACGTTACAATCAAATGACATGTCCCACCAAAGATCACGTGGAACAGTGAAGTATGATGCACGTTACAGATTCAAAAACCCATTATCACAAGATGATAAGTCATAACATATATCACGTAGAACAGTAAAATATGATGCATGGTACAATCACCAAATAGTTACGCCAAAGATCTAATCGAATAAAGAAATATGTTGCATGTTAATTTCAATTTGACCTCTTTAAGTCCTCGTATGGCTCTGAAGTTGAGACGTAGATCCAGTATTTCGTCCTCGGCACTTAACATCTGTAAATCCGTCTAGATTTCATTTAGATCAAGAGGTTTTAATATTCTAATCAAAGTGGTATTAACTTTTCTTCTCGATGGCTCCCTTTACCAACAAACTAAAAGGCACGGATCCTTTCTCGATTGAATAGAATTTTATCTCATGAATCCTTTTATTTACGCAATAAAATAATGTGCAGAAAAAAGAGAAATAGGAGAAACTTTACAAAAAATACTTTTAAGTATAATATCAAAACTCACTCTTTGACAAAAAAACAAAAAAGTCAAAACGGATTATTTCTGTAATGTTATGCATTAGTATAATCGATATTTCCAATTATGTTCTATTCATTCTTCTATTTCCTATGCAATTTTTTTTTATCTGTTATCTATTCTTTCCTCTTATTTTAAAAAGTCTAAAATTAGAAAGAGCTCCCCCTAAACTTAAATACATTATTTGTATCTTTTCCAAATTATTAATACAGGGTTATTAATCAATATTCTTTTAAGCGATTAATCTGTCAAGTATTAAATAAATGGAAAACTGATACTTTGCTTCAGTTAAAACTTCTGCCAGTAACATGAGATTCTACTTAAGCTGTTAAAGTGTCAGTATCATAATAAATCTTCTCGCATATAGTTGACTTTGACAGGAAAATAGCTTTCTAAATAATATTGCTTTTTTCACAGTCTTAAGAAATTATTTTTATAATGAGTGAACAATAAATCTAAAATTTAAAAAAAAAACTCTTCCAAATAAATAAATAAATAATAAAATTGATAAATTTATATATATCAATAATCACACATATTTTAACTATTTAAGTAATTATTAACTCTGTTAATGAAAAAAATATATAACTTGTGTGTTATTAAAACTGCAACTAAATAACATTGAGTTTCTTTTTAATGCTTCAAATTAGAGTCAAACAAATTAAATTGGAACTATAATCGTATGAAGAGGCCAAACAATGTGCTAGTGCCGTACAAGGGTTCTAAATGGTAGGAAAGTAGGTGGTGTTGTCGGAATGCCTCAATTGTACTTGCAACTGTGTGGAAATTTAATTGCAAAAAGGAAATCCCATTTAAGATTTATCGTCGTCAACATAATGTACACGAGAAGGAATGAGTCCATCGTATATTAGTGTTCCGATAGCATAATGACTTTCATAATGGACAAACCAGTACAGACGACAGGTCATAACCACGTTGAACGCGTGTGGCATCAACCAGAAACAGTTCATAGCAGTGGACTAGCAGGTGAGGGAGATTCGGAGAAAACCCACTTGTTAAATAATGATAACTCTGTCTATCAGCGAAAGAACTGTTCACACACTTCTTCATGAATTTTTGTAATGTATTCCCTTCATTATTTAACTTAACAGCAATCTTAAAGTTTATTAAAAAGTCAATAAATTCAAAAACACCAATTGAAGATACGTAAAAGCAGGATAAAACATTTTACTATCCATAAAAAATTTACACACAAGATCGCTATGTCTCTCTCGATTCCTTCTTAATTGAGTTAATCTTAATTTACGTTCAAATAATAAGGCTTTTGCTTACTACATCAATCCTTACAATTCTAACGCTTCTCGATTATAGCAGAATCGACTCTATTATTTCAATCATGGGTAACTTCCAAATACTTTCGATATAAACAATAAATTAAGATGATACACTCCAATCTACAACACCTATTAACTTGTCGTAGTCTTCCAACTCCCTTCAGATCTATTTCACATATATATCACAAACTTTAACTCAGTTCACTATTTTTCTTATCTCCATCTTATTTAGTTAATCGCATTTTATTCAAGAAGTTGCAATTATATGCAATTCAAAACGCCGCCGAGGTTAGGGAAGAAAAATTTTCGAATAGCTCAATGCCAAGTGTTATGCAACGGGCTGCTGTACCACCCACGCAAACTAAGAACAGCAATCAAGAATCTTTGATTTTGCATGTTGTCCAAAGTGACTATTCTGTGCTATGTCAACGTCCAACCTCATGTGGCTACTACGCACAAAGATTTGTTGACGAAATAAATTCGATGGGCAGTTCTCAAGCATTCCTCATTCAGTTATGATTCCTCACCTAGGGACTATCATATCTTTAGTCGCCTTACGAATAGGAAATCACTAGTGAGAATGCGGCTCAGATCACCGTTGAAGAGTAGTTCTCTACTTACCCCAGAAAGTTTTCATCCAGGGAATTCACCACTTAAGAGACCACTGGGATGCATGTATCAATTTGCATAGGAACGATATTTAGCAATTTTCTTTTTATATCATTCATTATTATGCATGTGTTGTATACTTAACATATTCTGGTGTGCAAAAATTAAGGATGTAGTCAAAAAATTATCATATCAGCGGAATGTGGAAGCAGAGAGGACTGAAAGATAAATCAGGAGATTAACTATGATGAGATACAGAAGCCCAGATATGCAGCTAGAAGTGAATCGGGAGTGACGGAGCGAGATAAAGCAGGCCGATGGTGCAAGCTCAGCATTTTTGGGAAAGCGAATGCGCAACGTTCATCAGTGCAACGTTGCTGCCTCAGTGCGAAACGTCATACGATGAATATGCTAGACAATATCTAGATTATTTAACCCGAGATCGAATCATTATAAAGATAGAAGTACGTAAAGTGTGGTTGTGGAGTTCGGGATTGCTCACAGTATCGTTTCAAGACTTTGAAGTTAATTTCAAACACAGGAACAGCTGTCTGGCGGATCAGCAGTGGTCATCCACGAGCAACCACATCAGAACGACCGGTATATTTTCCTACAGGCCAGAAAGAACAAGCGGCAGACAGCGTGAGAAATTGTTAGACACATGGCACAAGAGATTAAATGACCAATATCATATTTTACAGTGGCCAGGGAGCTGCACAGCGGTGAAGCATTTGCCCGACAATCTGCATGGTGTGTACCTTTAATGAGTGCTCATAAGGAAGACGTTTTCTGTAGTGCCCGGAACACCAGAATTGGACAGATAATCAATGGAGTTGAGTACTCCTTCCGCAAGAGAGCAGGCGTAGTCTGAGTAGCGATTATGGATACATACACATCTGGAGAGAGTGGAGAACCCTCAATATACACTCCAACATCATCGAAAGAGATCAATCTGGAGATCGCGGTATTCTCGTTTGGGGAGCCATAGTGTTTGGTTGCAGTATCGACATCTTTAGAGGAGATTCAATCACCAGGACACGCTATTGTAACATCAATTTCTTACCATATGTGCGTCTTTTTAGAGGAGCTATGAGCTTGCAGTTTCTTTTGATAGGCAATGAGCAGGTCATTGCCCAGTAACTGTCGAAAAGCTGTTAGGCAATAATAATACTGAACGCATGGATAGCCCGACAAGGTCTCCGTATCTAACTCCATCAAACATGCATTGGACTTTCTGAGAAGACGCTTGGCAACAAGTACTTTACCGCCAGTAACGATTCCGCAGCTCTGATTGGCTATACAGGACAAATGGGCTGCAATGTCTCAACAACTCAATAACAACCTCATATCCAGCAAGGCCATATGATGTGAAATCTGCATAGCAGTCAGGGGAGATCATATCCCTTACTAAAGGATTGACTTTTCTGGCTGGACACCTGTCGCATGGATGTTTCGGGTTTCAGTCGCAATGTACTCGAAGTTATTTTGACTTTCATTTAGTAAATAATCAACATAGAAATAATGACTGAGAAACTAATCTCAATAAAAAGACGTTATGAGTTACGAAAATACATCAGTAAATATTAACTATTAAAATTAGCTTTTTTACACCCGGGAGATGACCGAGTGTGAAAGAATTATCTCGATGTAACTCATGCAAGTCGTAAGTGGCGAATAAAATGAGTATCCAGTGTCTAGGGCTATAGCCGGACCTCCTGTTACTGGTTGCTGTACCATGGGGCAGATCCTCCAGGATGGGGTTTGGGGGTGATGAGAAGTTTCTTCCAGAGTGAGACTAACAACCTCACTCCACAAAAAAACCTACTTGTTACAAAATCCAATGAAGGAAATACCGGCCTTTGGTCTTTGGAAGGCATGGAATGGAATTTTGAAGAAGGTCAGGAACCATCAAGGTCTGTCGCGCCAGTGAAGATGATGAAAAATTAAATTTACTGACTAATAACATAATTTCATGTATACAAACAATATGAGAATTTTGTAGATATCAATTGTGAATATCCCCTTTCTAACATTGCATATTAATTAATATTGGAAAGGATACACAAACCAAATTTAATTTCTTTAAATTAAGAAGAGACATAAAAACTTTAAAAAATTACCAAAATGAATATGCATTACCGTTTGATTGCTCAATATCTGTAGGTTTAAAATTTATTTTATTTTATTAAAAAAAGTAAACGGCATTGATAGCCTGGTGGTCATTGCCACGGAATCATGACTGGCGTTTCTCGTCAAGTCGCGGGTTCGAACCTTGATGTGATTCACCCCGTATAGCCGGGTTGATTTACGTTAAATATTTCGAATCCCGAAATCCTCTCATTGACGTGGTGTGGAAGTTAGGAGAGGAGGGTGCCAGTTCAAGTGTCGTCCTCGTTCAAACGAGGTTCAAAATTACGAGGACCGTCGCCAATAGCCCTTGTGTTGCTTCCAGTGTGACGTTGACAAAAACTAAACCAAACTAAAAAAGTAAATTATACTCTCCATTCAACATCCTATTTGTGTATTTTAATAAGATATGATTGATTTCGAGACATCTTTAACTCCTAAGTTCATAATAACTATGAATATGTAACTCAACTATTGTTGAAAACTATTTTCTCTAACTAGCTCCAACATTATATTTTTAACATTATATTATGCGTATTTGTGACAAAGAAAATTGTTTATCGTTCTTTCCTGTTCTTGTAATTTATTAATGTGACATTCTTCAAAATGATGTCTGGATTGGTAAGAAGCAAAATGTTACTAAATGTTGCCTCTTGTTTGAATATTTCTTATATTGAATAAGTCGTTTTAAATTGGGATGATTCCAAATTACCTTTTAATATAATAATTATATGATAAATTACTTTTTAATATTTACCTTTTGCAGAATTTCTAGTCCTACAAGAAATACTTTTGTGTATTGTTAAGTTTTTTAAGTTACATATTTAACATTATGATTCACCTCTGATATTTAAGTAGAAATGCGATGTAAGTATCCAAAGTAATGAACTGTTTTTTATATTTGTATTAATGATTAAAATTTTATTTTTAAAGTACGGGCACATGTTTCATCAAATTCATAAAAATATCAATATTTTTGAGCAGTGGTATTATTTGTGTTTAAATTACATACATTTGTTTCATTTCTCGAAAATAAATAATAATAATTTTGATAAATATAAGAATCGAATCTGAATTCTGCTCTGTCTTCAAATTAGGTTTCGTTATTATTATTTTTTTCAAAGTAAATAAACTTCTCTATCAAAGAAATTAATAATCTCTGTACTATCCATTTTACGTTTTAGAATAACGAAAGCTGTGATTGCTAATGAATAAAATTCATATATTAATATAAAGTAGTGTAATAAATAAACGGTGAGTATCAAGGACAATGTACAGGTTATAAATGCGTTCAAAATAAAATTTACTACTCTATAAAATATCATCATTCGAAACACATAGTTGATATTCTCCATGTTTATCTCCATCTATCTATCTATCTATCTATCTATCTATCTATATATATATATATGTGTGTGTGTGTGTGTGTGTGTGTGTGTGTGAAAATGTTTTATGTAGTTTTATTTCATAAAAAAACAACACATTTTATATGAGTTTTATAACACCTCCCTTCACATTTTTTCCTTTCTTTTTACACCTATAGCCCTACAATTTCATGTTAGCATAAACCGGAAAATTTCAACCTCTGATCCAACGGAACAGTAATGGTCATCGAAAATTTCTACCTGTCCATATTAAGAAAATTTACTTATTCAAAAAATAATAATGCTAAGATTTTGTAGATATTCGTTACACTGATGTCATAATTTTAGAAATCTAAAATCCTTCAGTTTGCTTTTGGAGATAGGCAGTACTGAAGCGTGCCCACTTTTTTTCATTTCTTACGTCTCGCAGCGGTGTGAAGTCGTTTATTTTTTTAAATGTTCATTACAATATATTTAACCTTTTGGACAAATATAAATTCAAGTTTGTGGATAATGTTATAGGGCTAATATAAGACTAAGAGAAAAAAAAATATTGTCAGTCTTTAATAATGTGAACTGAAAAAAAACATGGCATTAGTTTTTTTGATTACTAGTTTAAAGTCTCAAAAAATAACTGCGAAACAGAACTTGAATGTGACCCAGAAAAGAAAAATAAACCTTTGTTAAGCATTACAACTATGAATATTTGAAATATGGGTTCATTCTTTGGCTCAAATCTACAGACGAAGATGTACGTCCATTTATGTGTAAAATTCGCAATGATGCTTTTGTAAAGGATTCTATGAAACCATCAAAATTGTTTCACCATTTGACATATAAGCATTCCGAGCAGTAAAATAAAACTGTGTACATAATTTGAGCAGAAAAAACAAGAATTGGGATCCCAAACAAAAGCATATAAGCAAATCAGATTAAATCTGTAATAAAAATTTTTTAGTTCAGATTAAATCTGTAATAAAATGCTCATATCTAATTCCGGGTGAGAAGGATTGATAACACTAAAAAAGTCATTTACCAACAAAGAAAAATTACGTAATTAAAGCGAGTTTTAATAGACTTTTTTTTTTATTATTTAGAAATGATTGGGTTTTCAGTTGCTAATAAAATCAAATAGATTCCCATATTTAATATTACCTAGAGAAGCACTTGAAACAACAGAGAATATGCAATTAATACGTATT
>BMAW01065203.1:31095-50786 GCA_019974015.1 Nephila pilipes | reverse complement strand
GCCTTCTCCTTCAATTTCTCGATAAGTTCCTTGGCTTTCTCGCCGAGGTCACCCTTCAAGTCCCTCAGTTTTTCACGGATCTCCTTCAACTAAAAAATATATTTCATGCTTAAATGTGATGAACAAATAACAAGAGTTAGAAATCTTTATAGTCCTTAAATCAATCTTGTTAATGGTAGATATACATAAGAGTAAATGCAATTCTACCTTCTCAAGGTACTCTCCCTTAACAACTTTTCCGTGTTCAATGGCATCCTTGATTTTTTCGAGGATTTCCTGGAATCGTTCCCTAAGCTTGTCCTTCAGCTCGTTCAAAGAGTCATCGCTGAAAAGTAAAAGAATTTATGATTTAACACTAGCGAAACAAAAGTTTTCAGCGAAGCTTTATTAACTATCTTCAATCTAATTCAACTCATTTGAAATAAGTTACATTTGTAGGTTAAAACATTTAATGAAAATAAATTGTGTGATCTTCCGTAAAAGATAATATATCAATTCCTCTTAAGGAAGATCAGATGTTAATTTGAAAGATCGAGATGGTATTGGGAAGTTTTAATAAATACTGATAATAACCGAGACATTAGCTACATTTTATTCTGCATATTAATATACCCTTATGTACATAATATGTTAAAATACAACTATTATTAATTTGTCTGGTATCAAGAAGCCGTAGATTGAAGTACTCTACTGTTTTGAAAAAATTTAATTTTTTCCCCCGGAGCATGATAAAATTTTAAACATTACTAAGAATAATCTTGAGAGAAACTTATTTCTTATTAATACTTTTTAAGACTTCTCTGCTTATTCACTATTCAAAGTTATACATTTCCCCCAATGTTTCTGACCCTTCCAACTCTATTATTGTAGAACTCTTAAGATTGAACAATATATTCTCCTTACTGTAGGATACTTCGTAATCTACTGCTTCCTTAAACCATAAAAAAATCAGCATTAACAGTTGTAATTTTACAAAATTATAAACATAAGGATCAATTAATATGCAGAATAATTTTTATGGTCCAGATATCTCGGTAATTTGTAAGTAATAATTAAATCCTTATAATACCTCCACGTAAATCAAATTTTCTGAACTATATACTATATAATTCTGGAATATATATTACTTAAAATCTACTTACTCAGCATAAGATTTCTCATCAGGATTGAGTTTGTCCAAGATCTTCTTCCAGTAATCCTTGGCCTTTTCCTTCAATTTCTCGATGAGTTCCTTGGCCTTGTTACCGAGGTCAACCTTCAAGTCCCTCAGTTTTTCACGGACTTCCTTCAACTAGAGAGAGAACACATTTTATTGAATAAAATCATTCACGAAAATTCTGTATAATCATTCATTTAGTTATCCATTTGAAGCAATTGTCCTACCTTCTCAATGTATTCTCCCTTAACAACTTTTCCCTGCTCAACGGCATCCTTGATTTTTTCGAGGATTTCCTGGAATCGTTCTTTCAGTTTTACTTTCAGATCCTCAAGAGAGGTCCTGTGACAGAAAACAAAAAGGGTATTTAAAGATATGTCTCATATTATCAAATGAACAAAGTTGCTGTTCACAGATTCCCATAGAAAGGTATTTCGTATCGAAAATAGAAATGCTACTGCATTTTATTCTTTTTCCAGTGATTACCGACTAATATTTTTATACGTATAATAAACAGGACTTTGTGATAGAACTTAATTCTTAAGGAAATTAAAGGTTAAAGCATTAAATATATTTTAGCAATATATTAAAAAAAACTGAAATTGATATATGAACGATAATGTTTGAAATTCTGTGCCATCGAAAAAGTTCAGATTTTATTAGATCAGAAGAGTTTTAAAAATTTACAACTATAACTTCAATAATAGTTGGAGTGTTCAACCATTGAAATTAACATAAAATATCTTAAAATTAAACGTAGTATTAATTTAAAAGTTATTTACGTTAAAGTTTAATTTTACTGTACTGTATGCAATAAAAGACGTTTGGGTCTAACAGAAGTTTTTTTGTAATTTATATGATTTCTAATAAAATATAGAATTTTATAGAGTTTAATTAAGTCCCGTTTAAAATGTATCTCAAAAGACTAAGTACATACTCATCGGCTTCCAAAGCAAGGTCCAAATAGAAGTCTTCAAGTGCAGAGTCGTATTCCTCAAGAGCTAAATAAAAAAAAAAAAAATATTACTTTTTAAATGAATTTTAAAAGTCATAATTCTTTTTACTGAACCCTTCACTTGAACTTTTGCACAATTTGTTTACAATATGATGCTGTCTATTATTTTCGATATGAAAATTTCTAGAACTTTAAAAATGACATCAGTATCGGTCGAATTAAATTTATTCTTCTTTCATTTTTCATTTCATTCATCATCCAAAAAAAAGCATTATTTTTAAGATTTTGCTCAGCTTAAAAGAAATACAAAAACTTCGCATATTGTAATTTCTCTAATTTGGTTCAGTGTATTTTGGACATTTTTATCTTCCGTAATTGGAAATTTTTAGCATAATAAATGGTACTGAATAGCTTCACCTTTTACTGTATCCAACACAAACGATTGCTTTTCTTTTCCAAACTAATTGAGAGGGAAAAGCCTTTTATTTCAGGCGGAATTTATTATATTCTTATTTGAAAAGCATTTTTACTCTTAGTTCTAATCAGTGTCATTTTAGTCTTATAAAAAGTGAGGTAGCTAAACACAGAATTGTGTCCAGTACTCAATATGTTTATTTTATTTAAATTACTGTTATGATAACTGAAGTATTAGTTTTACTTAAAATCACTTCGAAATTGTTTGATACTGTGATTTTATAAATGGTCTGTCTCAAAAGAGAAGAGTACATCCAAAAATAGTTCTTACCTTGTTCGTTAGAGGGCAGTGGGATTGCCGAAGCGAGGGCTAAGCCCGCAAGGAAGAGCGCCGCGAGAAACTTCATGGCGCTGCAACAAGAAAAGAAAAATTATAAATTATGGAAAACTAAGTCATTTTAGAAATTTAAAAAAATTCCATTGAGAAACATCAACTATAGAGAGGATCGCGCAAAATGTAAATATTAACTCTTCTTTAAATATTGGAAGAATTACTGAGAAGAATTATTTTTAGCAATTGTGGGTTTTATACCGACAAAATATTACTGATACATTGGGAAAATTTTAGTATTAGCGAGATAAGGCAGTCATTTAGCTCATTGAAATTCATAAGGCTAGTTTTATTGATTTCCGTATGAAATTTAAATTAATTGAATATATTCGACATATTAAAGGAAAGGTAACAGATTTTGCTTCAAAATAATCAAAATTTTATATATCAAAAAACTTCAAATCTCTAAAATATTTATTGCGATAGAAAATAAAGTAATTCATTTAATAAAAAAGCAGAAAAATTTGAAAAACAAATTCTTCAAATTCAAAAAATTTCTACAATAATTTGACAAAATGCAAAAATTTAGCTAAGACGTCTGTAATTTAATAATTGTAATAATTTAATAATAATTCGAGAACTTTCAAATTACATTAAATATCTTTCTACTTAAAATTGATTGATGAAAACATTAAAATGTAGAAAATTTATATTAGTTCACTCGCTTCTTGTGAAAAATTCCATTACATAAAATTTAAAGGAATAGAACTCTATTACATAAGATTAGAAATTGTTTTTTTCCTTAATTAACTCTCAGTTGAATTCACATGCAAAAATTCATAAATCACATATACACTGCTGGCCATCAAAATTGCAATACCAGAAAAAAATGATTTGACGAACGTGAAAATCACATGAAACGAAGAAGAGGTTGTGATTTGCAAATGAATACTATTTCGGAGCTTTTAGACGATGCAGGAGGGAGAGACGACATTTGAAGCCCTGCATAAATATATATATATAAAAGAAAAGTTGAGTAAAGGATTTCTCATTCGGAAAACGTTTTGTAAAGGGGAGTTTGCTCAGAATACCGTGTTATACATCGAATGAGAAGAAATGCTTCCCAGCAAGTGTCGGCATTCGGTAAAGGCAAGGTCGCGGCCTATCGAGAGAGTGGATTATCGTTCCGTGATATCGCTCTTCGCAGTGGACGAAATCCAACCACTCTCATGCGAATATGGAATCAATAGATTGCTGAGGGTCATACTGAATGACATCTCCAAGCCCCCTCCCATGACGAACGCCAGTGAGGAGATACATATAGTGAAGTCGGTCCTTCAAAACCGTACAACCACTTCATGGACCTTTAGTCGGGAAACGGACATGTTTGCAACACTCCTAGCACCCGCTCGTACGGCCCGACGATGTATGCAGCAGTGTGGACCGTCAGAACTGCGACCAATACTTCGGCTTCGCTTGACAATACAACACAGAAAGAGATGGCAACTCTGGTGCACCGAACGATAAAACTGGATTCAGGAGTGCATAATGTCGGCTTTTCAGACGAGTCCTGGTGCTACGTGTAGTATTCCGATGCTCTTATAGGTGTCTGGAGACTCCGAAGAGACTACCCGTTGCCTATTGCATCCGATATCGGAAATAGGCGATAGTCGCCCATTTGCCTAAGGACCCTGCACTTGGTGTGATGGTTTGGGCGGCCATTGTTTACACGATACGTACATCACTATTTCGGATCGACGGTATTTGGAAAGCAGATCGGTACATTTTAGACGTCTTACGTTCAGTGATCGTGCCCTATCTTCGAGGCCTGCGAAACGCCATCTCCAACAAGATAAGGCAAGACCACATGTTGCATGTCCAGTTCTGACCTTTCTCAATACACAGAGTATTCGATTGTTGACCTGGCCTTCACGGTCTCCAGATCTGGGACTCATTGAAAACATCTGGTCACGGTTTGTTAAGAGGCTGGCCAGCCATCACTCTCCAGCTAATACAGTTGATGTCGTGTGGCACAGACTTGAAGCATCATGGAATGAGTAGCCCGTTTGTGGGATTCAAGCCCAGTTCGACTGCATGCCTAACAGGGTAAGGACCGTCTCAGCTGCCACCCCTGGCAGCTGTTTCTACTAATTTCGCACCCCTGTAAGCCCCAAACTGCATGAAAATTTAATCATTTTGTTTTCATGCCAAACTGTTTACGTATAATAAATATCTTTTTTTTTTTTGTATTTGCTTTTCTTCATGGGGTTTCAATTTTAATAGCCAGCAGTATAATTTCCCTTTTCATTTTATAAAATCTGTAAGAATCTCGTTTTGAGAAAAAAAAATTGAATTTTGAATTTAATGCATTTTTAATGATACATTTTTTAATTGATTTCAATTTTTTATTGATTTTTAATTGATTTAACTTATCAAATTGATTCGTCTGAATATTTTGGAAAGTAAAACTAACTAATTTAATATTATGAAACAGAGCAAAACAATATATAAAATAGTATTTCTGTGAAAATTATATTAGCACTTTTATAGTTATCATTAATTTAATCTATCATGAACATTATATTGTTTCAAAAAGACACTAGTAATTTTAACTTCAGTGTTTTTATTTTATGAGTTGATAAAAACTACATTATTTAACATCTTTCCGGTACAGAGATATTTTTTTCATCTAAATTAAACCTCAATTTTAGTGTAAAATGATAGAATGTATTAAATAATGGGAGTTATATTTACACATTGAAAAATAATTTCATTGCATATTATAATTAATATTTTATCACTTTACAATTCTTAACTAAATTCTATAGATTAACAAAAAATAATAATTATAATTATAACAGTATATTTATTCACTGAAAGAAATTAAGAAATAAGTACATCTTTCATAAGACTTGTGTGTTATTTTCTAATTATAATATAATTCTAATCCAAAATTGAAAATCCTTCTAAGCAATCTGGGAAAATCAAATGATTTTTCCTGTTACCTATCCAACATTTTGTTTCAAAATTAGTTGTTCCATTTAAAGTATTGAGTGCAAATTTGAAAATTGTCTTGCTTAATTAAAAATATTCATATTATTTTACATTATAAGTACTCTGAAATTTTTAAAGTATCTAGCTATAAATTCTTAAACATAAACCCTGTCAGTACATAATTTGTAAGTAAATTTTTTGATTTAGTGAATTCTGATTAATTTTCTTTAAAAACAACTTTAAGGCAGTTGACTACCAGACATTTAGGATTATTGAACGTAATGTTAATCCTATGTAATCTCCTCAAATCTATACTGTTTTATCAATTTGAATGCAATAAAGTGCATCTGAAAGAATGAAGATTTATACTTGTAATTATATTTTCTTCAAGTTTTAAGAGAGGTTTTACGTCTATTTCCATTATTCGTTTTGCGGATTTTCCGATTTTTTTAAGAAATATTTTAAAATATATTCGAAATCCCTGGTTAAAATATAATTCCACAGAAATCGCCAAAAATGTTTTATCTTTTAGATGCATTTTATTTCATTCAGATGGATTAAATTGTATAGATTTGAGAAGGTAAATAAAAATTTCATAGGGAGAATTCTATTCCATATTCCTAATTGAATGATTCGTTTCATGAATTTTCCAATCTTTAAGAAATGTTTTACAATATTTTCAAAACTCTGGAATACAATATGATTCCGTAGACACATCAATAAAAATGTTTGCCTTTTCAGATGCATTTTATTACATTCAAACAGAAAAAATAGAATATATTTGAGGGAGAAAATAAAATTACATAGAATTTATGTTACGTTCATGAAATTTAAATGGCTGATGAACGTGAACCTCAAATAATTTGAAAGATCTATAAATGAAAAATTAAACTTAAATTTCTCAAAACATTTATTACCGAAATTAATTTGGAATACCTTTACATATTTGAGCAGCTTTTTGAAATTTTCATTTAAATAATATCAGGAAAAATAATTAAAAAATTCGACTTAAATATCCGAATAATTTACGAACTTATTGTCACTCAGGTTCATGCTCTCATGCGATACTTTACAATATTCATGAAGACTATTAAATTCAAATTTTTTTTAAAAAAAAAATGTAGCTTGAGTATATTTTTAAAAAACTCCATACGTTAAACTATAATACATATTTCCTCTAAGCTCATAAGATGAAAATATTACTAGGAGAATATTATAGAAAATTATATGTTATATTAAGTTTTTCGGAAAGTAATTTCGTTTTTCCCAACAGAAGACTTAATTGTATTTTTTCACGGCCAATTTCACACTTAAGACACATAATCATACATTTTGATAGCTGAAAGAGCAAGGCTTAATTGTGAAAAAGTTTGATTGATTCTACGCAGAAGTTTTTGTTTAGTACCCTTTCAAAAGTGATAAGTGAAAAGCAGCATTTTTGGCTTTTTACTATCAAAAAGGTAAAAATGCTGTTCAAGGAAGAGAAAAATTATCCAATGTGGAGAAGATGTATCCACACAACGCCAGTACTAAAACTGGTTTGCAAAATTTCGATCTGGCAATTTTGATGTTGAAGATGCGCCACGTTCTAGAAGGCCTATCGAAGCTGATGAAGACACAACAGAGGTATTAACTGATGCAAACCGGGGAATAACAACTCGTGAAATCGCCGAGAGATTAAATTTATAGAATTCAACCATTCATGATCATTTGAAACGCCTAGGTTTAATTTCAAAGCTCGACATATGGGTTCCTCATGTTCTTACGGGGAAAAATTTGAGCCGCCGCATTGAAGTCTGTGATTTGCTTCTGAAACGTCAAGAAAATAATCCATTTTTGAATCGCATATCACTGGGGATTAGAAATGGATTATCTACAACAATGTTGAACGCAAGAGATAATGAAGCAAAAAAGATGAATAGGCTCAAAGCACTTCGAATGCTGATATTCATCAAAAAAAGTTAATTCTATATATTTGGTGAGATTTCATTGTAAACGTTTTATTTCAACTTCTACCGGTCAACACAACGATCAATTCTGAAGTGAACTGTAATCAGAGCTGGACAAATTCAATGATTCACTTAAAGTAAAAAGGTCAGAATTGATCAATTGAAAAGGTGGTGTGTTCCACCAAGATAATGCGACACCTCATACAAGTTTGCGAAGTCGATAAAGGCTTTTATAGCTTGCGGGAATATACTGCCATTCTCACCATATTCTCCAGATCTGGCACCTTCTGATTATTCTTTGTTCCAGTCTCTACAAAAGAATTTTGACAGCAAAACCTTTGCTTCAAATGAGGAGGCTAAAAATTACCTGGATCATATTTTCGCCAGCAAAGAGCAAAAATTTTATGAGTATGTAATCATACTACCGCCTGAAAGATGGCAAAAGGTAATGGAATAGAATAACAATATATGATTCAATAAAACATTTATTTACAATAAAAAATCATCTTTCATTTTCATTAAAAAAACTTAATTACTTTCCGAACAACCTAATTCATTAGATTATATTTATTATTTATAGGTGATTGGATTTCGTAAGTAGATAATGGAACACAGTTTACTTACTTGATGCCAGTAACTTCTCAAATGTGTTGGGGAATAGTGAAGGATAGGTATTTATATCAAAAAAGTGTTCGGCGTAAAGACAAAGGTTGAATTCTTATCAGCTGTGGGAAAAAGAAAAAAGTTTGATTCGAAAAAAACTGCTTGGGAGGCAATACTGCCGTGACTTGCAAACGGATGTGCATCTGCTAGTTCTCATCGGGAAAAAATCTATGCAATTGATGAACAGATATTAAGGTTTCGATTGTAAAATGGTATTTCTTCTTTCATTAAAAGCAAAGGAATCTATTTTAAAAATACTTAGGCTTATGAATTGAGATAAAACTTTTGCATTTAAAATATTTAACGGTACATGAAAAAATTATCGTTAGGCTAAAAAAGATAGATCAGAAAAAAATTGAGTTCTGTACGGTCTTTGATATTAATTGTATTCAATTATTAGCCACTTAAGGGGCTATTGTCTTAGGTGGGACGTTTTGGCGTACCAGATCACTTTTCAATTCCTTATCGTTTGCTTCAATTTTAATTACATTTACCCTATATATATTCCATTTTTAATTTATGGTTTGCTTTAATTTTAATTACATGTAGCTGAAATAATACTCAATGTAATAATTTATCGTTTTTTTTAAATTTTAATTACATGTAGCTGATACAATATTCAATGCAATAATTTATCATTTTCTTTAATTTTAATTACATGTAGCTGATACAATATTCAATGTAATAATTTATCATTTTCTTTAAGTGTAATTACATGTAGCTGAAATAATACTCAATGTAATAATTTTTCGTTTTCTTTAATTTTAATTACATGTAGCTGATACAATATTCAAAGCAATAATTTATAATTTTCTTTAATTGTAATTACATGTAGCTCAAATAATACTCAATGTAATAATTTATCATTTTTTTTTAAATTTTAATTACATGTAGCTGAAATAATATTTATGGTTTCCTTTAATTTTAATTACATGTAGCTGAAATAATATTCAATTTAATTTTATTTATGGTTTTCTTTAATTTTTATTACATGTAACTGATACAATATTCAATTTAATAATTTATCGTTTGCTTTAATTTTAATATCGGAAAAGTTTACTATTGTCCATTTCTCGATATTTCATCGTTTACTTTAATTCTGATATTTAATTGAGGAATTTAATATTGATTATTAAAAAAAGCGCACCTTGGGTGGCTAAATCTGTTCTTTGCGTAAGTTTGCATGGAATATCTTTTTTATTTCTATTATAATTTATATAGATTAAGATTTCTTACTGATATTTGAATATTGGTGAGGATTACAATAAATGCTTCAAATTATTTAATTTACTGAAACTGTTCTTCTCATTTTATTTAAAAATTATTTGTTAACTTATTAATAATTTTAAAAATACACAAGTTATTTAAATTTTCTGATTTAATGCACATGACTTATGGACAAAATAATTTTTCCCCACTTCTGACTGGAGTAAATATTCGCGTTGTGGTTATAAAATAAATATTTTAGTAATACAAAATGTATTCAGTACTTATGCGTGCTTAAGATTGTCTTCAGATAATGTTAAGTAAAATATTAAAACTTCAATCAAAACATTTTTTTATATAGGTGAATGCTTTAACATTAATTTATGTTCTCAATTCATTATCCTATAGACAGCTACAGATGTTTTGTTTGAATTAATCCCCTTTTAACTGTTCCATGTGTGTTCCAATAAAATGTGTTCCATGTTTCATCTCCATTACTATATTGTGAAATAGATTTTTGATTTTCCATGTCAAAGAGGGAAGGGCAGATTCATGGAATGTCTTAAAATTTTAAGGACTCCGTTTAACAAAAAGATATCTGCGGTGGAGCTGTTAAATAATGAGACTGACTCTGCTACAGAAGAAGTGCGCATGCTCCAAACGCTGGCGACCGACAGCTGTTTAGCGTGAAGCTTTCTCTTTCGAAAGCAGTGCCTCCACCTTCTGTATACAAATCCGTAAACCTATAGCCTTCGTTCGGATTAAAGGTTTTTTTTGTTTTTGTTTCACTGGAAAAACGATAAGTGAGTAACGAATTGCTGTGAAATTTCACATGAAACTTGGATAAAACGCTGTTGAAACTTTTAATATTGAAAGAAGTGTTTGCCAATAAATATTATAACGAACACGGGTTTTTGAGTGTATAAAGCATTTCCAAGATGTCTGAGAAGACGTTGAAGATGTTTCTCACACGGTTCACCCTTTCACTTCAAAAACGGATGACAGTATCGAAAAAATCGGTAATTTGGTTTGATCTGACCATCGGTAAAGTATTCGTGCGATTGCTGGAGAGTAAGAATTGACAAAAAATCCGTTCGGCAAATTTTTCCACCAAGACAATGCGCCGGCTCATTCCGCATCGTTTTGATTGTCTATTAACATCGCACTAAGAAGCAACAGCGGACTAATAGCGAATAATTTGAATTATTACTATTCATAATTTGGAGCTTCGGTCAATGGACGAGGAAGAACTTGAACTGACACCTCCCTCTCTAAACTTCCTCATCACGCCATTGGGAGAACTTAAGACCTCGTATCCTGCATCAGCCACGCTACGTGGCAGGCCTTTAGAGGCATCAGCTCTCGAACCCACGACTCGACCTTGTAATCGTAACCATGACCTTTAGGCTACTGCTGCCACATAATAATACAGATAAAAAAAAAACTTTTACGAACTGTGTTCATAGTCGGCATTGATGAAACTATATGCATCTTTGCTCTCAAGGGGAAAACATTTTGATATTGATTATCGAGAAGCTCTTCATAGATTGCTTATTAATATTCCTCGATATTTTGATGTCATAATTATTTATTACTTTATTAAATTTATTTATTTTATTAATTTAAAATGATAAAATAGTTTTCTTCTATTTCTTCATATAAAAAGATATGAACTATATGAACTACTTCAAGATTGATTGTATTCTAATTCTTCTTCCTTTTTCTTTCTTTTTTTTTTTTAACATTCTCCCTAAAATTTGAAAAAATTAAAAAAAAAAGTACTATGAATGAAAGATTAAAAGTTGGTAGAAATTTGCACATTTTAAAGCCTCTTGAATTAATTCATTGTATTATTTATAGTTAAAATTTATAAATAAAATGTAGTGATAAAAGGTTGTAATTTTTATTATTAATTCCGTTATACTTAAAGGAAATTATTTAATGTAAATTCTATTCTTAATTTTTTTTTCTTTTATTCACTGATTATTTTAACTTCAGTTTCTTGCAATTTGGCTCAAAAGCTCCGTTTATGAGAATCTGCATTTGAAAAAAAAAAATTTCATGTTTTACTTAGAAATTGTAATTACGACGGTATTTTCCTTTCACAGTTTATGAACTAGCAAACAAGCAAGCCAAAGAATGAGGTGTAACTTCCGATCTACTTATACAACCGGAAAGAGGTTAAAATTTCTTTAAAATTTAAGTTAATTTGGGGTGAATATTAATCATATTTGAGATGAAATCAATGCATTTAAATGTGACATGTTTCATGAGGATAGCAATGAAAACTAAATTGTAAATTTCAAGTTTTGCAATTACTTTCCTAAAACTTTATGTTTATAACATATTTTTCTTGGTTTGAATATATCTTTCAAATAATTTTTTCAAGAAAAATTGATTGAGATTGATTGCTTCATTTACGTTGCGCTCTCGGAAGCAATACGAAGAATAAAGGCAACAGAACTCATAATTTTGAGTCTGGATCAAGTGAAGAGGACAACACCTGAGTTGACAACTCACTCTCCAAATTGTCACATTATGCTAACGTGAAAACTTAAAGCCCCGACAGATTTAACGCATATCAGACCCTCTACATGATGAAGCGCTTGACCCTCGCTGGCTTTTAACTCCTGTATTGATAGTTGAGTGAACTCCGAGTTTCTTCCATGTACCCAGTGTAGTTAAACTATTAGTGTAGTATATTAAATTTAGTGCAGGTCAAAATTAAAATAATACAAAAACAAATTTTAGTAATAATCTGGATACTGATAATGATCGTCAAATAAATAAATGCAGATTTATTTGAACTTTACAAGGACAAAATTAGCTTTAAATTCCTTCAGAATGGGTGGGGAGATACAGGTTATTTATAATTTCCAATCAGGAGGAGCAAACGTTTTGAAGTTAGAATTTATATCAGAAGAATTGGAGAGTGCAGGGTAGTAACCTATCCTCCAACAAGAAGATGTCAGTAGATATTGCTTGAGTTTCAGAAGGAAAGGAGAGTTTTTTTTTTCAGTTTAGTTTTTATTAACGTCGCACTGGAAGCAACACGAGGGCTATTGGCGATGGACCTAGTAATTTTGAACCTTGGTCAAGTGATGAGGAAGACACCTGAGCTGGCACTTCCTTCTCCTAACTTCCAAACCACACCAACAGGAGGACTTTGGGCCCCGACACATTTAACGTGCATCAATCCCGGCTGCACGGTGGATCTTTGGCGGTTAAGGCTCGAACCCACGACTGAACGAAAAACCACCTGCCACGAATCCGAAGCCATGACCACTAGGCTACCTCGGCCCCACACCCTGTATAATAAATACACTTAATTAAATATATTTGTTTTGATTTTAAGTGAGAAAACTTTAGATTTCAAGAGAAAGTGGTTTTGTATACATTGGGGCACCCAGATATCTTACGGAATCGATAGAAATCCTTATTTAACGGGCATTGGAATGCTTCAGAGGAGCAGAGGTAATGATGAGTCTCAATTATATGTTATATAAATAAGAGCATCTGATATTCATTTCGTTAAAGAAAAATCATCTTCAACATTAGAATATCATATTTCCTATAACTTGCAGCTTAATAGCAATTAATAGCTCAATAGCAACGAAAACCGCCGGACACGAATCTGAAACCATGACCACTAGGCTACCGCGGCCACGAGGAAAGGGAGAGATCAGGGTAGAATTGATTGTCCAATCAGAAGACAGCTGTTAGTTTCGGAGAAGTTCTATATCTAAGCTTAGTTAAGATCTGGATCTCGGCTTCTAATTGGTTAATGGCATTAGACTGAAACATTTTACAATAATTTAGGTTCCTGGTTTCGACGGAAGAGTTCTTGCCGCATGGGTGATGGAGAGATACCAGGAAGACGATAGAAATTTTCATGATTAATAAAATATATAGTTGATACATTATGAATTTAGGATGTATAGGAAGTAAGGGAATCTATTTGTTTCACAATGGTTACATTAACAAAAGGTATACAATCTAAAAGTAAAATGAGGACCATTACCCAACATTTTCAAATAAATCGAATTTAGATATCCTGTTCATGTGCTTTTTATTTTGAAATAAATATTGGTAAGAGAGACAGGAGAGGAGAGCATATATAGAGAGATATATATATATAGAGAGGCAGTATATATATGCATTGAGGATGCTTTGGACTGCCTAGATGGTGAAAGGATTTTCTCCATGATGGATTTAAAATCAGGCTATTGTCAGACAGAAGTTGATGAAAGAGACCGGGTAAAGACGGCTTTCGTGATTCCGGATGGTCTTTATGAATTTAAGGTTATGCCATTTGGGTTATGTAATGCACCAGCTACATTTGAACGGATGATGGACACAGTTATTCGAGGACTGGATCAGAATATTTTTCTGTGCTACCTAGATGACATCATTGTATATGCGCCGAATTTTCAAGAGCTTTAATTACGCTTGAGGAAAATTTTGAAATGTATCCAAGAGGCAGAACTATCTTTAAATTCAAACAAATGCTCATTCGGAAGAAAGAAACAGACGGTATTGAGGCATTTAGTGAATGAGCATGGAATCTATCCAGATTCCGAAAAAGTTAACTTTTTCAACAGGGTTTCCTTTTCCGGAAAATATTTCAGATGTCCGTAGCTTTCTGGGCATGTGCTTTTCCTCTATACTCGGTGATTTATCAGGACTTTTACCGATATTGTGAAATCTCTGCATGATTTATTGAATAAGAATGCAACATTTTCATGGAACAGTTCTCAGGAAGAATCTTTTTCAACCCTGAAGAAATTACTCAATGAATACCCTGTTTTAAGACATTATCTTCCAAACGCAGAAATAGAAATCCATTCAGAAGCTGTTGTATATGGAATAAGTGCAGTACTGTTGCAGGTCCGGGATGGCAGAGAAAGACCAATAATCTATTTATTCAGGTCCTTGGCACCGAAAGAAACTACTCAACAACCGAAAAGGAGTGTCTTGCTGTCATTTGGGCAATCAAATATTTAGGCCTTACATATTTGGAAAAGCTCTTACAGTCGTAACAGATTGCCACTCTTTGTGTTGACCTTCTGATGTAAAGGATTCATCTGGAAGACTTGCTAAATGGACCCTGAGGTTGCAGGAGTACGACATAACTATCGTCTTTAGGAGTGGCCGCAAACATTCCTATTACGATGTTCTGTTAAAAAAACCTCTCTCCAAAACAGAAAATGAAGACGGTGATGAAAAGATTACTGGAAATGAGAGATAACCAGTTGAAATTTATTATTAAAATACTTAAGAAAGATAATGAATATCGAAGCTATAACACGAGAGTCGGTGTATTATACAAAAGAAACCATGACAACAATGGCTCTTGATCATACTAAAGCAACTTCGACCTGATATTCTAAAGATTTTCCATGATGCGCCAACTGCCGGTCATCTAGGGTTTGCTAAGACGTATGACCGAATAAGAAGAAAATACTGTTGTCCAGGACTTTATGGCAGCATTCGGCGATTAGTGTCACTCTGTAGAAAATGTCAAAGACGGAAATCTCCCCTTCAACTCTCCGCAGGTCAACTTCCCCCGATTAAGCCACTTGACGACTATTAGCGAAAATTGGAATTGACCTACTGGGACGCTCTTCCCTTACACGAAACGAAAATTGTGTACAGACCACTTGATGAGATTCACAGTTAAAAGAGCATTACCAACTGCTGAGGCCATCAAAGTCATTAACTTCTTTGTTGAAGAAATCATTGACGACTGACTATCATTCATAGATTAACGGTATGACAAAAAGATTTAACCAGACATTAGCGGACACGCGATCCATGTACGTAGATGTCGAGCAAAGAAATTGGGACAATATTCTTCCCTATGTGAACTTCTCTTATAATTCAACAAAACAAGATGCGACGGGATTCAGTATATTTTTTTCTTATTCATGGAAGAGGTATACAGATTCCTCTCGATGTAATTCTCCCGAATAATACTAAAACACATAATTACGCACAACATATAATCACCAAATATAAGGAGGCTAGGCAACTGGCAAAACTCCACATTCTCGAAGACCAGGCTGAAGATAAACATCGTTATGATCATAGGTATTGACCAGTGATCTACAAGGTAGGGAATTTAAATCGGGTGTTTACATCAGTACGAAAGGTTACATTATCCGAGAAGCTCTTAAGACGTTAATTTGGACCATATCGAATCACTCAACGTATATATGATGTCAGGTATGAAGTAGAAAGTATGAAGAAAACAGTGGACTACGAAGAGCTCAAAAGATTTAGTCCATATCCTGAGATTAAAACCTTATTTTGATCCAAACAATCAAATTGATGAGAAGAGAATTACTAACTTTTTAAGGAGACCTGTTACAAGAAGTCAGACCATATTGCAGCAGGGTGCTGCTTTTTTCAAAACAGGGGGGAATGTAGTGATACTCATTTTCTCTGCAATGGTGCAAGAGCTAGAATTGGCTCTTGAACGGTCAACCTATACACATTCACTCGCCCTATCCTCTTAACAATGTCTGCATGTTACCATTATCGATAAAAATCCATCTGTGAGCAATATTTATTCTAGAGATCTAGTGCAGGGAAGCTTGAAATGAAACGAAGTGCATCCCCTTCTTCGTATATATGTATACATATATTTCTCTCAAAGCTGTAAAAGGAGAGATAGATTTTCATCTTACTGCTGTCCAGTTTTGCATTCAATAATCCAATTTATAGTTAATTAATGTTACTCCAGAGTGAATTCTAATATTTTTATTGTTCCAGTTTTTAATACTATTACCAGATCTTAGAAAATAAAGCTCTTAATATCAAATTAATAATTCTGGAGTTGAGATAAAACTCCGTAGTCTTTATTTGACTTACATTCCTCGCTGCAATAATTGCTTAGCTGTTAAGTAAAACTATATGAAATTTCAAAAGTCCCAGTTTCTTGTTTAATAACAAAAGAATAATAATTAATAGCTATATAATATACAAAAGCCTCGTTTTAAAAAATATATATTTAAATTATTCAATAAGTTTTTAGATAAATAATACAATACATAGTTTACTATTTCCATGTAAAATTTGTATGACAAAATTACATATATTTATATGGGACATAAATAAATCATAATCTTGTGGTATAGAAAGTATTCATACAATGCACTTAATCTCAAATACCTAAGCAACAATTTTGTAATTAATACCGGCTCCGAGTTTTCTTTGCATAAATTCAATAAAATTTGATTTCTCTGAACTAGTAAGGCAGTCTCAATCTTGTTTAAGAGTGTTTCGTAAGTCATGTTTATTGGAACTCGACCTGGTTATAATATTCTGATCACAAATTTTTCATACATGTTTTGTGAGATTCATGTCTAATGTGTAAAGAGAAACAATCACAAAATTAGTAGTTATATAAAAATTATATCCGCGTATTTAGAATTATGTGCTTGGAAATCATTATTATGGATACAAACATTAGGATCATGAAGACTATTTTAGTCGCATTCATACAAAACTAAACAAGTATATTCCCTCCTTCGTATTTCATCGTTGGAAGTTAATTCTTTGGATGCTTTTCTTTATTTTGTTTTTTCCAAACCTCTTCCATCTACTGTATAATCCAAAAATGATATAAGCTTACTTTAGTCAGAAAAAACAACTTTTTATCAGAACTCTAGGCTCTTTAGGTTACATATTTTAAAGCGAAATATTATCGTAACTTCCGTTTCCTCTCATTCACAATGAAATTTTTCATAAATCTAAGCTTGTTGAAACCTGGATACACGTAATAATTATTCTCATTTACGCGACGAGCGTGAAAGAGAATACTTATTAAATCTCAGCAAAATTTGGAATTTTTTCAATTACTGTTACAAGTTTTCAAAAAATAAAAATGTTTTTCTTGAATAGCTATAAATTGTAAAAGAATACACAAAATGTTAGCGAAATAAATCAAGAACTTACAAAATAAATTAATAGATTCAAAAACTAAATAGAATAAATACAAGGAAAACTTTTGCAGTTCTAAAGTTTGTTGGCAATTTCTAACGCATGTAAAAGTTGTAACGGGCTTCATAACCTTTGGAAGTTTAACTAAACACGAACAAACTTGTTGAACTCGTACTCTTTGCGGCACTTCTATCTCACTAAAGTCCCATAAGAATTTGGATTTTGAAAGATTCCACTAAGAAGTACAACATCTCCTACTTTTAATTCTTTATTAGGGTTATAGGTTTACGAGTAGTGGACCATTTGCAAGTCAAGTAAATGTTATTCTTTCCACCTTTTCCAGATGTTCCAATTGTCTGGTTAAGTACAACTGCCTCTTCAAAAATGTACTTCGATCACAAATCATTTCAATCATCTCGATAAAGTGAAGAAGATTATCATGAATTTTTCTACCAAAGTTGAAGAAAATGTGCTGGTGTTTGAGCCGCAGGTTTATCCATGTCACTCTAAATGTAAATAAAGATTCCTTGATTTATCACATGTTCACAATAATGGACAATTATTTATTGTTTAGTAGGTTTCCTTTCGGTATTTTTCGTGAACATTCTTTCACGGATTTTACTAGACGTTTGGAAAAGTCTCCTCACCATACGATACAATAATGTTCCAACTAATGTTTTTACCCGTAATCGAATTTTGAAATTTGAAGTCCTTAATAATTTTTGAAAAATACTCAAATTGTCTTTTTGCTTTTTAAGAGGATTTTGCATTGTCTGATTAAATTGTGGAATTAAATAACGCTCATTTCTTAAAAGGAATTGTCTAAAGACCACCAAAATCTTTTCTGTTAACAAATTAGAAACCACTTCTAGATGAAGGTCTCTCGTCACATCACACGCAAAAAGTGCTACAAACAATTTTCAGTTCCAGTTATTGATCTAACAAAATTAGGTCCAACGAAATCGATTCTATAGACAAGGAATGATGGAATTTCAGCAATTATGTTTTCCTTTAGCTGTGCGGTAATTTGTAGATTGTGCTGAATATTTTCTACTAATAATACAGCTTTTAAGAATTTTCTTCACAAGTGACTGTAACTTCACAATGCATCAACATATCATGTTCGTTTTTAATAATAAGCTCTGTGAGATTTGAGCTCCGAGATAAGATGATAGGATGCTTTTCTTCCGTTTTGAAATCAGAAAACTACAATCTTCTGTCTAGTAGGTTCTTTTTTCGTACAGTAAGGTGAAAAATGTATGTATGGTTGACTTCTTAGATATGGTTGTATCATGCTCTAACGCAGAAATTTCTGAATTATAGATGGCAATTTGAGTTCTTCAGATAGAAAATTCTTTCTGCATTTTTAATTTCTTTAGCTATTGGAGTATCGGTTAATCTAGCCTTTAAGGTAAAGTGTTTAATCCAAGCTGTTAATTTAATATTTCATAAGATTACTGTATTTAAAAATTTCAGGTAATTTGTCCTTTTCTTGTACATCACTTTTTATATTTTTGTGTACTGGCCAATGGCTTTCTATATTCTAAGTTTTCTTCTTCAATAGTGCTTATGTTGCTCAAATGCTGAAATTCTGAAGACTGTAAAATTTAATACGATCCATGTTGCTAGAGTTGGGAATTTCTTAAGCTGTTAACAGAAGTTCGTGAAACGACATCGATGGAGTTGTTCTTCCCAGAGAAGTGATGCAAATTACTACTTTGCTCAGCTTCCGAATTTCATCAACTCTATTTTTGATGAAAGGCTTAAATCTGTCGGAAGCAAAAGTAGGTTATATGTGAATCTGTCCAATAAAATTTGATTAGATTGTGTTTTTAACATATTGCGATTTTATCACTCATTCGTGCTGACAAGAGTGCTCCAGGAATTCTCTTATCGAGGAAGAGTAAGTGATTTCAGAGGATCAATTCTTCTGGAGGCGTTAAAATTTTTCTGAAAAGCACCATTGATTCAACTATGTCTAGATCTACCACACATCCATACACTTTCAATATTTTTTACAATGTTTTTATGTATTTCACTTGGTGTGTGTGTGTGTGTGTGTGTGTGTGTGTGTGTGTG
>BMAW01065203.1:3086-20051 GCA_019974015.1 Nephila pilipes | reverse complement strand
TTCAGGAAATCCTCAGAAAAATTAAGGGTTCTGCATTGAGAACGGAAAAGTTGTTAAGGGAGAATACCTTGAAAAGGTAACATATCCTTTACTATTAAGCATGATTATCAATATAAATTATGGGTACAGTACACAGTTACTGTTGTTTGTTCGTTACATTTAAGAATGTTTAATAGTTGAAGGAGATCGTGAAAAACTGAGGACTTGAAGGTGACCTCGGCAAGAGAAAGCCAAGGAACATCGAAATTGAGAAGGCAGGACTACTGGAACAAGCTCTTGGAAAACTAGGCCCAGAGAGCGAGATGTTGATGGAAGCATGCTGAGTAAGTGAGGGTTTTGAATAGCGAACAGAAATAAGTTTACAAAATGTTTGTTAACATAGTTGTTATCTCTGAACAATAAATTTATTGGGGAGGCTCAATGAATTCTGTTTATTTTCCAGCGATGACTCCTTGAACAGGCCTGAAGAACAAGAAGCAGGGGAACGATTCCAGCCCTCGAAAGATTAAGGATGTTCTGCATTGAGGAATGAAGTTGTTGGGGAGAGTACCTAGAGGTAATGTTACATTTCTGTTTGGGGTCTGTGAAGAATGAATAGTCGATGGTCTGTCATTTTCAAAGTTCATACCGTTTATTCCTTACACATTAAGGTTCTTCCTTTTTTTGGTTGAAGAGATGAAAACTGAGGGACTTGAAGGTGACCTCAGAGAGAAGAATGACAAGGGCAGAAGTTCGAGAAGAAGGACTACTGGAACAAGCTTTTGGAAAAACTGAAGCCAGAGAAGCGATCTGTTTATGCCGAGTGAGTGAGGCTCTTCTAATAACGAATAGAAATATTCCTAGTAAAAATGTAATTAAAAAAAAGTGAAATAGATATTTATTAGTTTGTTATTTCATTTCTGTTTAATTTACAGTAATTCCTACTAGTAGATGAAGTAAGCAAGGGAAAGATTTCAAATTTGAAAATCAAGGATGCCATAGAGAATGGAAAAGTTGTGAAGGGAGAATACATTGAGAAGGTAGCCTTACTTTTTCAATTAAGCATACCTATAACTTACTTTATGATTTAGGTCTATGAAAGTTTCATGATTTTTTTTGTCATATTAATAACATGTTTTTTCTGTATTTTAGTTGAAGGAAGTCGTGGCAGAGGACTTGAGTTTGACCTCGTAGGCCAAGGGAACTCATCAGGAGGTGGAAGGAAAGATAAGGATTACTGGAGAATCTTGAGCAAACTCAACCTGATAGAAATCCTACGCTGGTGGAAGTACTATCAGCAAGACATATCCAGATAAGAATTGCAAAAAAAAAAAAAATAATATTAGAAAAAAAATACATGTAATGAAAGAATTTTATTTATTTGCTATAAAATATTTCATTAAAATGTTTACTTAAAATATTTTTATTTATTAAAATAATATCATTTATAAATGATTTGAGAAATAATGAATGCAATTAATAAGGTTTCATTGCAAATTGATTTTTAAATGTTGCATTTCTCTATCTATTTTTTCAAAGCGATGACTCCCTTAATGAGATGAAGGACAAGCTTAAGGAAAGATTTCAGGAAATTTTGGAAAAAATCAAGGATGCCATTGAAAAGTTGTGAAGGGAGAATACATCGAAGGTAAGATTGCTTTTACTATTACCATACTTGACAGTAACTAGATTGATTTAAGATCTGTAAAAATATTTGAATTTTGTTTCTTCATTAAAGTAAGTTTGTTTATTTATTTTTCAGTTAGGAAGTCATTGAAAACTATGGGGACAGAGGTTGACCTCGGCGAAAAACAAGGCCAAAGAATATCGAAAATTGAAGGAAAAGTAAGGGTGCACTGGAAGAGGAGAATCTTGGACAAACTCAACCTGATGATGAAATCTACTAGATAAGTCGATTTTAACGTTTTAAACAAACATACATGAAAATCGCAAGATATAATTTGGATATATAATTATTGTCAGATTAATTTCTAATCTCCCATAACAAGAATTGATGTGTCAGAGTTTTATGGAATATCACACTATAGCTTTTCACAACATGTTTTAATCTTTCAAAACATTGTTATAAGTATCACTTATTTAACCTATTTCAAATGAGTTGAATTACGTAGTAGTTATAATAACGCAGCAAATTCCTTAGTTTGAGCAAGTTGACATTCATGACATTCTTTTTACTTATTAAGATGACGTGCTCTTGAACGAGCTGAAGAACAAGCTTAGGAACGATCTCAGATCCTCGAAAAATTAAGGATGCTTTGGAGAACGGAAAATTGTTAAGTGAATCCTTAGAAAAGGTAACATATCCTTTACTATTAAGCATGATTATCAATAACTATATAGAATTATGGTATATAAAAATTTTGAGTTCTTGTTGTTTGTTCGTTACATTTAAGAATATTTCAATTTTAGACAGAGGATCGGGCTGAAAGGTGACCTCGGCGAGAAAGCCAAGGAACTTATCGAGAAATTGAAGGAGAAGGCCAAGGACTACTGGAACAAGCTCTTGGAAAAACTGAAGCCCGAGAAGCGAGATGTTGATGAAGCTTTCTATGCTGAGTAAGTGAGGGTTTTGAATAGCGAACAGAAATAAGTTTACAAAATGTTTGTTAACATAGTTGTTATCTCTGAACAATAAATTTATTAGGGAGGCTCCATGAATTCTGTTTTATTTTGCAGCGATGACTCCAGCAAGACAGGCTGAAGAACAAGCAGAGAACAGGTTGGGAAATCCTCGAAGAAAGATTAAGGATGTGTTGAGGTGGAAGAAGTTGTTGGGGAGAGTACCTCGAGAAGGTAATATTGCCATTTCTGTTTAGGATACCCATGAATAAGTAGAATGATCGATGGTCTATAAAATTTTCAAGTTCAAGTTCGTACCGTTTATTCGCCACGTATTAAAAGGTTTTATTCCTTTTTTTTAGTTGAAGGAGATCCGTGAAAAACTGAGGGATTTGAAGGGTGACCTCGGCGAGAAGGCCAAGAAACTCATCGAGAAGTTGAAGGAGAAGGCCAAGGACTACTGGAACAAGCTCTTGGAAAAACTGAAGCCAGAGAAGCGATCTGTTGAAGAGTTTCTAGCTGCTGAGTGAGTGGGATGGATTACTTCTTTTATCAATGAAAAAATGTGAAAATGCACATAATAAAAAAAAATTTAATTTTCTCAAGGTCTCAACATTCTGAAATTTACTTATTATTTACTTATATTAGAAAATGAATTAAATTATTGTTAAAAAGATATACATATATAGATTTTAGAACGTTTTACAAGGCTGCTTCAATCTAATTATAATTCTTTATGTATATATATATATATATATTTGCATGAAACAATATGTGTGTATCTAAGTATCATAAATATCCAAGCATTTTGATGAGTTTAAATTAAGAAAATTTTCTTCAGTGATGACATCAAGACTGAATTGGGAAAGAAACTGAGGGAAAGATTCGAAGAGATCTTGGAAAATCGAGGATGCCATCGAAAAGGAAAGACAGTCAAAGAAGACTATCTCGAGGTAATGGAATGGCTATTTTTATTGCGTTCAGAAATATGCAACAATTGTATAGTATCTTTTAAATATTTTAAGAATATGAATATTTGTAAGTAGTTTTTTTTTAAATCAAAAAAACGTTTTTATCTTAAATATTTAATATTGCTGGCTAAAGGAAATTCAGAGGCAAGTTGAAGGGAACTGGGAAGTGGAATTGGGAGAAAAACCAAGAACTCATCGAGCATTTTGAAGGAAAGGCCACAGAGTTACTGGAAGAGATCTTGGACAAGCTGAACCCTGAATCAAATCATATATTAGAGTACACAAGACAATTTGCAAACCACAAGGAGCTCATAATTTGAAAGAGATATAAAACTATTTCTCAGTGGAATTCTTAGAGTTTAAAGATTTGAAGTGATGTTGTTTGGTAATTTGAATTCAATTTAACCTATCAGTTTTTTTACTTTTCAGTGATATCAAATCGTTCCCTAAGCTTGTTCTTCAGCTCGTTCAAGGAGTCATCGCTAGAGAAAAAAAAAAGAGAAATAATGATGCAACTCTTCCAAAACAAAAATTTGCTGTAGTGTCTTATAAACTACCTACAAATTAATTCAAATATAATTTTAAGTAAAGTTTTAAAGAAATTAAAAGATCTTATTATAATTTATAGTATGATATTCCATAAAAGCTGCAGATCGATTCCTCTTCTGTAAAATCAGATATTAATCTAGAAACAATTATATTTTCTGAAATACATTTTTTAATTCTTAACTCTGGCTTAAAATCTACTTACTCAGCATAAGATTTCTCATCGGGATTGAGTTTGTCCAAGATCTTCTTCCAGTAGTCCTTGGCCTTTTCCTTCAACTTCTCGATGAGTTCCTTGGCCTTGTTGCCGAGATCAACCTTCAGGTCCTTTAGTTTTTCACGGATCTCCTTCAACTAAAGAACAGACAAAACTTGCTTTTAAAGTGACAAAAAAGAATTAAAAACTTTTTATTTGCCTTAAATTATCTTGTTACTTATAGGCATGATTTATAGAAAAAAGAAATGTTACCTTCTCAATGTATTCCCCCTTAACAACCTTTCCGTTCTCAACGGCATCCTTGATTTTTTCGAGGATTTCCTGGAATCGTTCCTTCAGTTTTACCTTAAGATCCTCAAGTGAGGTCCTGTGAAAAAAATTAATAAAGGAATTTGAAAATATCTCGTATATTATCAACTGAACAAAGTTGGGGATTCGCAGATTTCTGTACTTAATTATTTGGTATCAAACATGTGTCACTGGTTAAAAATCAAAATGCTAATAGATTTCATTTTCTTTTAAATTATCATTGTCTCTCATTTTCTTCTGATTTAAAACATGAAGTTGAGGAAGTATTTTATTCTCAATTAATTCAAAGCATTGAAGCTATTATGACAGTAGATTTAAAAACTGAAACCTCATAAAATGTTTTGTTTGAAAATCAATACCATCAGAAGAGTTGTATATATATTTATAATTTACAATTTTAGTGTAAATGATAATAATCAAGATTCATCTAATGAAATCAATATTAAGTATCGTTAAACCTTAGAAAGCCTTAATTGTGGGGTTAATAATATTATTGTTCGCTTATACTGTAAAGTAGGCAAATACAAGCCTTTTGTACCTAACAGAAGTTTCCTATTTAGTTTGTGACATCTCATAAGTTGTAAATCTTTATAAACTTATTTAAAATATATCTTAATTGTGAAAGAGATTAACTACTTACTCGTCGGCTTCCAAAGCAAGGTCCAAATAGAAGTCTTCAAGTGTAGAGTCGAATTCCTCAACAGCTAGAAAAAAAAATTAAGAATACTGCTGTTTAAATTATTTTAAAAATCGTTATAAATTTTATTGGGTCGAGAACCTTAGTTTTGTATAATTAGTTTACAATGTCACAAAGTCAGATATACCTGATATACAATTATTTATTAAAATATTCTTATCTAATTATATATAAGAAAAGGACATTTTTTTTTTAAATTTAATATCACTATTAATAAATTTATAAATTGTTAAGTGTGTTTTATTAATGTTAGTGTTATTTCAGATGTTTTCTTCTCATTGCGTATTCATATTTAATGAATTGTTTATTTATGCCAAAAATCAAATTTTATTTTGGGCATTCTAAAATTCAGAAAATATTTAAAATTGAGAAGCACCATTGTTTTATATTTTAATTTTTTTCGGAATAATGATAAGTAACGAACTCATGAACCTTTAATTGTGTTCAATGGAAAAACATTTTTTTCTCCCAATTAACTGGAAAATAAACATTTTTCTAAAGAAGCATTTATCATTTTCTTATTTGTAAGAAAATTGATTTTTAATCTTAATCAAAAGTATTTTTATTTTATAAATATTATAAAAAGTAAAATTTACTAAGCACACAGTTGTTTCCAATATATTAAATACTTTCTTTACATTTTATTTAAATTTTTCCTATGTTAGTTATTTGAAACAGAAATTACTAATTACTGATATGTTTACTTACATCAAATCATTATGCAGTAGTTTGATTCTGTAATTTGACAAATGGTCTGTCACGAAAGAGTACAGACAAAAATAGTTCTTACCTTGTTCGTTAGAGGGCAGTGGGATTGCTGAAGCGAGGGCTAAGCCCGCAAGGAAGAGCACCGCGAGAAACTTCATGGCGCTGCAACGAGGAGAAAAAGAATTTGAAATAAAATAAATTACTTTAGAAATTCAAAAAAAAAGCGAGAAAAAAAAAACATCAATTATAGAGCTCGAAAATGTTAGGGAGTATACTTAAGATTTAAATAATAATTCCCCTTATAAAATAACTGACGAAATGACAATGAAGAGTTCATTTCTGAAACGATTGTGTATTAAAGTTGTGTAAAAAAGTTTGTGTATGTCCCGAAATAATATTGCTAATCAATTGAGAATATGTTATCAAAGGCGAGGTTCGGCGTTCATTTAGATCATTTAAATTTATAAGCTTAATTTATTAGTTTTTTTATGAATTATAAATCTATTGAATATGTTTAATGTATGTAGGGGGAAATGATAGCACTCTAAAAGAAAAAAAAATTGTTAATTTTACATTTAATCCGCAGAATATTTAATATGAAAGAAATAAAACATTTTTTAATAAAAAAAAAAGTAGAAAATGAGTCAAAAGAGTATTCTTTAATAGAAGAATTTTTTTTTTCAATAGTATTGAAAATCCTTGTTTTTTGTATGTATCCACTGATAAATTTGAAACTTCCGTAATTGAACAATTTTAAAATAATGCTTTAATTATTTTTAACTAATATAAAATAACTATGATTTAAATTGCTTTAAGAAAATCTTAAAAACTACATGTTAAATAATCATTCACTCCCATTTTATCAAATGTAATTTTAAAAAAATACTAAGTTTCCTTGACAGATTCCGTTATAAAACTTTTCTCCGTTTAGCTATATAAGCGATATAACTACAAATACTCAAATTAGTTTTTGTTTATTTATTCCCCCTTAATAACTATTGGTTTTCACCACAAAATTCAAACTCCAAAAATTTAATTCTTATCCTTTTAATTTTTATTTTATAAAATAATCATGAGCCACGTTTTGAAGGGGAAAAAACTGTGAATCATGTAAAGTTAAGGAAATTTTTAGTGCTTTTAAGCATGTTTTTTCAAACTGCCTTCAATGATATTAAAAGGATTTAGAGATACTGAAATTTCATTTCGTCGAACTCCGTCATCGGATTATTAAGAAAGTAAAACTATTTCATTCAATATAATATAATAGAACAACAATATACTAAGTATAGCGTTTCATAAGAATTGTGATAATATTAGAGCTTTATTTGTTGCCATTTGTTCCGTTGATTATAAACTTCTTATTATTTCACAAATACTTTTAAGATTCCTAGAATAGCTTTAATTTTTTTTTTTAAATTTATCCTTTGAAGGAAGTTATTAATCATCTTCCCGATTGAGACATTTTTCATCTAAATATCTCTTTATTTAAGAGGGTAAAAACAACATTTTATTAATGGGTTGGTTATGTGAAGTTTAATAGCTCACGGTCCTCACAATAGGGTAAGTTGCACCAAACAAAAAGTGGTTAATTAGTGAGAATTACAGTCTGGCAAAGAGAGATAATACGACAGCAAAACCTTTCCCTAATCTTGTATTACATAACAATATTTTTATTTTCTAATCTTTAGGCTTCTCTGAATGACAAAAATAGTTACTGTGAAAGAATATAATGCTTATTCATCGGATGAAATGAAACAGTAAATATGCATTTAATAAATTTTATAATTCTATAAGGAAATGAGGCAAATTTAACCCAAAATATGAGATACTTAAAATCAATGTCATTAAATCAAATACGAATTTTGCCACTGCGTTAATAATAATGCGTTGAAGATTTATAAATTCAAATCAAAGTATTGCGTTACTAAATACAATATTCAAAGTTATATATTCAAAATATGTCTGATGTTATTTTATGAGTGCTCTAAAATTTACAGTTTTAAAATTATTTTAGTTTTAAATTCTTGAATACAAATCTAATTGTAACGTTTACATTCATGTTAGTTAATTTCTTATGTATAATGCACTTTTTATCTAAAAGTATCTTTGCTAAAGAATGGAGATTGTTAGAAATATTTTCGTTGTCACCTATTAAATTAATCCAAAAAAAAATTATAAGTGAAAAATTAAGCTTGAATTTCCCGGAACATTTAACACCTAAATTAATTTCTCTCCTCTCCATATATTTGAGGGAAACCTTTGAATTTTAATTTGCATTTAACCAGAAGAAAATAGACACAAAATTTGTCTTAAATATCCTGAAAAGTTTATATATTAAGAAGCAGTTTCATGCATTAATGTGATACTTCACTACTTTCATTTGAGACTCGACTATTAAATTTAAAAACGTTTTTTAAAGGGAAAATCAAGCTTAAATACTCCTAAGAAACTCTAAATCTCAAAAACAAGTTTTATTTTTTCTGATTTGTTAAATAGAGAATATTACTAAAATAGAGTAAATAGAGCATTAGTAAGGATATTAGATTATTGGTGTCATTACAATATTAGGCAATATTAGATTATTGTTACTATATATAGGCAAATAGTTTTCAAAAATAAGAAGATGATGGAATGGTTGACTTACTTGTTGCCAGTAATTCCTCCAATGTGATGGGGAATGGTAGAGAATGGGTGTTTATACCTAAAATCTTAATCAACGTAAAAAGACAAAGGTTACATTTTTATCAACCGTGGGAAAATAATAAAAAAAAGACGGAGCGAATTCTTTACTGCCGTGACTTACAAGCGGATGTGCATCTGTTGATTCCCATCGGTGAAAACTACGCAATTGAAAGGTGTCAGAACACCTCCAAAACAATTTTTGGTCAAAGTATCGATTTTTCATTTTTGGTTTCAAATTAATATTTAATATTTTATCTTTGGATTTCTGTTTGAATTTTGTTTCTATCTTATTTAGAAGCCGAGTTACAGCTGTTGGAATATTACATGATCATGAATTTCTTTGACCGAAAAGCCTCTTCTGCTACTCGGAAGTGATCCGAGATGTTTGCTACGTTTCTCTTTTTGATATTTAATGCAAAACATAATACTTAATATACAAATCGTTAATCAGAAATTAAAATAAAATATTTAAGAATAAAATTAAATGTATCCGGAAACACATTTTCCCCCTTTCTTACACCTAAAACCTGTCAATAAGTTATCTGTTACAGTGATTTTGTTTACATGTGAATTTGATTTTCAAGTTCAAAGATGCTACTGCATAGAAAAGTTTATTCCTTCTTTTGATTCTTATTTTTTTTTTACTTAAATATAAATAAAAATATCACCATAAAGTGTAAACGTCAGTTTTTTGACCATAGATTTTAAAAAATTTCGGGAAATAACAGCACTTCAACACCAGTTTCGATATGTATAGCTAGAACTTCAAAGTTAACAAACATCAGTTTACCAATATCAAAAAAAATTTCTGGTTCCGTATTGGAAATAAAATTTTCGACCGTTAGCTTATTTTTGTTACGTTTGCTCAATTTGGCTGCCCAAAAGGTTTCGTTGAGAAGGTGGCATTATTCGAGGATTAAAGATATGGATTGTGCTCTAATTTTATACTAAAATGTAAATACAGTGACTTATTTTTGGATTTACTTCTTTAAAGAAAGTTGTAAATGCCCCTGTAATAAACAACAGGTTAGTATATGGCAAAACAGGCATATTTTTTTCGGGTGCTTTTAAATTATGCTCAACATTAAATTTACCTATACTGACCAAATCTGCATACGAAAATCAGGAAGCAAAGCTTTTGAAAGTGGTTTCAGAAATAGCTGAGGAATCCATGAAAAGAGCTGCTACTGAAATAGTGGGAAAAAAATAAATTCTTCCATTTGACATCCTGAAATGTGGTGTTTCTGTAGATGGCCCGTGGCAACGTAGAGGTTATACGTCTAGGAATGGATGTGTTGCTGCTTTTTCAGTCGATAGCGGGGAAAGTCCTAGACATAGAAGTTATGTCATTGTACTACTGAGCACGTAGAAGACTTCAGGAAATGCAAAGAAATATTGAATATGAGTATTAAGAGCTGATCACAAATGTCAGTCTAACTTCGCGGGATCTTCTTCAAAGATGGAAATTGTTGGGGCTTCACGATTTCTTCTTCGGTCAGAAAAAACCATGAACTTCAATACATCAAATATTATGGAGACGGTCACTCAAAAGGTTACATGAGTGTGAAAGATACCTATGGAACAAAATGTTGCAAAATATTAATGCTCGGTCATGTGGAAAAGAGAGTGAGCTCACGTCTGAGAAAACTGAAATCATAAACTAAAGGCCTGTCAAGTAAAGAAAAATTAACTGACAATTTTATTGACAGACTTCAAAATTATTACGGAATTTCTGTACGCAAATGTGTTGGTAATTTAAATGCTATACAGCCAAATGTAATTGTTGCTTTATATCACTGTCAAATTATAAAGAAACCTATGCATGGTCAATGTCCGATAGGGAAAGAAAGCTGGTGCTATTTTTAGTGGGGGTGGTGAATGGAATAAAATCTAACACAAAATATGCTAGTTTATTAAAGGAGATTTTAAATAAAATTAAACCAGTATGTTCAAAATTATATATATATATATATATATATATATATATATATATATATATATATATATATATATATATATATACACGACTAAGTAACTTTGAGTAAGTGCTTACAATAATTTCGCAAAGTATACCGAAAGTGGTATTCGTTTTACTCAAAACTTATAAATTTGGATCTTATGATGCAGTTATTCAGTTTACTGAAGGGTTCAATAGCTGTTGAAAAATTTGTAATAAGAGGAATATTGAAAATCCTGTGGGTTTTACTTTAGAGGGATATTAACATTTAGACAAATGCAGAAATAACGAATCAATACGTAATGCAAACCCAAAGAAAAAAGAAACGCAGCAAATTATACATCTTAATCTTAACTTAATGTTTTCACAAAAGTTTTAAACAAGATACACATACATAAAATGATAATAATAATAATACAAATTAAATTTAGAAACTACCACAGCTTAATATATAGCACTTAATTTTTTCTCAGTTTTAAGTTTGCTCAATTCATCACGTTAAATTTTTTGTTGCGCAGTCTTAAAAATTCACATATTTTTTTTCTAAAACATGTTCTCCAACAATCAGTGAAATTAGCTCATTTTTTCGAGATTTAACTAGTAGTAAGGCACTTAACATATCGGAATGTTTCCATAATTTTAATGTTCCAATGTTGACCTCGGGTATTGCACTCGATACAGCAATCAACGCCCAATTCCTAAAAGAAGTATTTTCTTCCAAGAACTTTTTCTCAAGTCATTGAATGCAAATCTACATTTGAATTTTGAATCAAATTTCTAACACATCTGCTCAGTAGTTCAGGAAATGTTAATCGTTGGTAAATCGACAAGATTTTAGACTAATGTTCTTCATTGATTGAAGTTTTTACCCAATCTTTATGAGAATTTTTTTTCACAAGGCAATGTAAACTAATAGAAATATCAGAAAATTACACCAGAAGGTCATTTTTTATGTCGGGGCTTCTCATCTGTAGATCTATTATATATTTGCTATAATTCGTGCTACTTTTATCTCCGTGGAACCAGATGACCCGATGTTGCATTACAAACATCTTAATAGCCTTCATATTAAATATCGAAATCAGTACTGTATGCTTCGAAAGCCTATTTAATTTACTGGAACTATTTAGCCCACTTTAACATTCTATTATAAAGCTGGACAGCAGGTCGATAATACAGCCTATTCTATTAAACATATACTAGTATATCTCGTTAACCAACTTGCATCTCATGAGATACTCTTGTATTAACAATACCATTGTCGTTCCTAGAACCATATGCGTTTGGCATATTTACGAATATCAAGCAACTCTTGATTTGCCTCAAAAGATATGTCCATCTAGAATGTTTGCCTTATAAAAATTGAAAGTTTTATTAGTGATTGCATGCAAATACTCGTAGAATTTTTTCAACGCTGAGTAGCCGAGTCCCAAACTCAAGATCTCATGCACTAATCTCATGTTTATATCAAATAGGGCATTGGACAATTCAGGCTTGCTAACATCACTTGATACTTGGTGTAGTTTGGTATCAGCCGTTTTAAAGGTGATATTTCACTTTTTTTTTTTTTGGTCACAACGCATAAAACATTCAGTGTATAAGCAAATCCATTTATTTCACCTAGACAAAGTTTTAAAGATGTTCAACGACAAGATTTTGCTGGAAATATGCAAAACAAATTACCTAAGTTTTCAGTATTCATTAAAATGCAGCTAGGATCACCAAAAAAACTTCAGTTTCATCCACAATACTTATAATCAGAACACTTGTATTCTGAATTTTCATAATAGTATCAGCAGAAAGATGGTATTAAGAATTATTTTCACTATTGTTCTAACTATTCGAAACGTTATGTTTCTAAGCAACCTAGAAAACCTTTTGGTTGTGGTATTTTCTCAACAGGGAAAAATCAATAAAATAATATGAAAAGTTTCTAAGTTATATAAATCTTTAAGTAAAAACAAGTATTGGTCTCGAAGAAAACCTTTTAATTAATCTTAGCTGAGTGTATAACTATGAGAATTGAAAAGAACACAGAACATAAGCAAACATAAAAGATTCGAGTATTCCAACTGAAGTTACTAACCATTTCAATGAAGAAATTCATTTATTCAAAAATATTGTTAATTAATTAAATTTAAGAATGAAGAGTGCTTCCAAATGAAACCGAAACTAGCCGTGACCCTACATCAGTCAAATTTGAGACTGAAATCATTTAGAAAACTTCTAATATCTTAAAAACTAATTAGATACAGGTTCTGAAATTAGAGACCAAGCTTCCTAAAGATATGAGCAACCGAAAACTGTAAGAAAAACCGATATTTTTTTGTCAATTTTAGGGTGCCGGTAGCCTTAAACAAGGACATACGGCCACACTTATTTCAATTTATGTCGTGTCAAACAAGCACTTGTAGTTCTTTGTGTTAACTCCTAGGAATTTGAACCTGAATATGTTTATTATATTACAGTGCACATGTTAGTCACCAGTAAATATTATTAGTTTTGTCATGTTTTTCCTAAGCCCATCCATCGTGTGTGTGTGTGTGTGTGTTTATTTATTACGTCACATTATTGCTGTGCAATGTTAAGCAAACATTAATATATATATATATATATAGCAATTTTTATGTATAACATTATATGTAAATAATTATTGCTTTGTTATACATTATTAAATATATTATTTGCGTTTAAAAATAACTACTGATTTCTGTGGGAAAGACAAAGAATTGATGATCACGTCCATACAATTTTGTAAATTTTCATTTTGTGAAAATTCAATGTGAAAACTCCCATTAATTTATAGATTTTCCTTCATATCAAATGCCGAAAAATTTATTTTTTCTTGAATCTATAGATTTGTCGTTATTCATAAAAAAAAGAGAGAGAGAATTCCAAGCAATGTATATCGCGTAATTAACTATAAAAGTAAAATAAAACGAGGAAATTTGCGAAAAAAACTAAGTAAATTTTGCATAAATTTTACAAAGAAATTTACATAAAAGCATAACTAGGTCAATATATATGTAGAAGAAAAAAAATTATAATTTCCGATAAAATGTTTTTTTGTAATAATCATTATCAATAAGGCATACAACTTCTGCGTGCTACCAGAAGAGAAAGCGAACACATGTGTTTCTAGATATAGAAACGCTTTATCACACAAAAGTAATCAGAGTTGATAACGGGTAATTCAAATGGCGTTCGATAGAAAATGGATGCCTTTTTTTTTTATTAATAGCATACTTTCACCGTCTATAGTAAACAGAAAAATCTGGACAGAAAGCATTTTTTTCTTTACTATGTATCAAGTGGGATAGAAAAGTCTTTGTATCTAAAAGAGTTGCCGTATTTCAATTTAGCTTAGAAAACGATATTCTATGAATGTATTCAGTATTGAAGCTTATTTTTAAATTCCTACTATTAGTTTACACTCTTCCTGTGTATATTTACATATCTTGTTCAAATTTTGAATCGTTAATAAAATACTTTTTATTCATCCACTCAAGTTCAAATACATTTTTTTAAACTTGTAGTGGATGACACTTGATGTTAATACAGTTTTTTCATATATTAATTCACTAATTAATTTAAATGGTGAAAATGCAGTTTAGCCTAAGCACTTGGAGCAATTTCAAAAATTGCCTAACTAGGTGGGTTGTTTTTTTTTTTTTTTTTTTTTTGATGAATGATAAGTCCGACATTGTAGCCACATTCGGCAGACCATTGAAGCCACATTTGGCAAAATACCGCCAAATAATTGCAGTTCAGCCCAAGGGTGGTTGGGCTTAACTGCATTCCAACCATTTAATTTACCGGATGAATTAAGAAACGAGCTAATGCTTCTACTATGTCATTTGTCTTGCAATGGCAAAGTTGGTAATAGAGCGTCGGCGTAGAATCTTCTTGCCTCCGGATCGAATCTCGTCGAAGAATAAATTTTTTTTATTTGGTTTTCAAATAATTAATTTTAGTTTCATATGGGAGAAAAAAAATTCTCTTATATAAGAATATATAGCAGGATATAAATTTAGGAATAAATACCGTCAGTGACGAAGCGTGTAGATCGCTAGAAAAAAACTTCTTTTGCCACTTAATATTGTGATTCTGTCATATGTATATACATATTTATATTAACTATAATTATTTAATAAAAAGTAACTAAAATAAAAGATTTTCTTTGTTGACCTAAGTAGGAATTGACTCTAAAAAAGAATTTTATATTACTTGTTTTAGATACGAGTATATATACTCATGCAGCTTAAGTCTTCATTCCCTGCTTAAATATAGCAATGGGCTTTTGAACCATCATTTTGTATCTTGGTTTTCGAAACTGAGCAAATGACGAGAAAGACACCTGAGCTGGTACCTCACATTTCTAGCTTCTTCGCCGCCCTATCGAAAAGAAGTGAATCCTAAATAAACGTGTTGTACAACAACCTCCACATTAATCCCAAAGTCAATTTTGGTATAATGCTTGCTTTGAATTAAGGCTGATCCGTCCACTGGTCATTTTGAAATTCTTAAACATGATATCAATCCTGTGAAATATCTCCATCCTTCCACAACTAGAGACTATCGTACTACTTATTTCATGCAATTAAATGTATTAGTTTAGTTTAGTTTTTATTAGCACTAGAAGCAACACGAGGGCTATTGGAGACGGACCTCGTAATTTTGAACCACGGTCAAGTGACGAGGACGACATCTGAGCTGGCACCCCCCTCTCTTAACATCCACACCACGCCAACGGGAGGACTTTGGGCCCCGAACAGATTTAACGTGCATCAGCCCCGGCTACATGGCGGATCTTTGGCGGCCAAGGATCGACCCCGCGACTGAACAAAACTGCCGGCCACGAATCCGAAACCATGACCACTAGGCTCGCCTGGTAATAGAAGCCTTAAGGACTCTATAGAGAAACATGAGGGTTTCTGGACCTTAACCTCGAGTATGAAGAAAATTACACCTGCCCCTGATTCAGTCCCTTAGATCATACATCATTTTAAGCAAGAGTCGGCGAAATACTTATCAACATTATAAATGATACATCTACCAAAATCGAGTTTTAAAACACGATTTAACAAGATATGAAAGTATCGTGATACCAAGTTGTTACTCTGAAAAATTACGGCAACTCAAGCTCTATTAGCCACCTAAGGGGCTATTGTTTTAGTTGGATCACTTTTCGCGTATGAAATCACTTTTCAATTTTGTATCCTTTGCTTCAATTTTAATTACATTCAGCTTAAATGAATTCAATTTAGTAATTCTTCATTTGCTTTAATTTTAATTACATGTAACTGATATAATATTCAATTTAATTATTTACCGTTTGCTTTAATTTTAATTGCATTTAGCTTAAATGTATTCAATTTGATAATTTATCGTTTCCTTTAATTTTCATATCGGAAAAGTTTACCATTGTCCATTTCTCGCTATTTCATCGATTACTTTAATTCTTATAATTAATTGAATAATTTAATAATAATTATTAAAAAATGCACTTTGGATGGCTAAATCTGTTCTTTGCAAAACTTTGCATAGAACTTTTTGAATTTTTATTTATTTTAGTTTTGTTTTGGGGGATATTAAATAGTAATTTGAATTCAAAAAGGTATGTGAAGGGGGAAAAAATGAAGGAGTCATTGAATGTTTTAAAGAACAACCTCAGACAATTAAACTTAGTTAAAAATTCCTAATTCATAACAAATTATTTCCTTCCTCCAAAAGGCGTTCTTAACATTAACAATAATAGTTCCTTTTATTAAATTTCTTGTGTAAGACAGTTCATTTTCAAATGTATCAGTTTTACTATAAATTTGTATAATAACTGAAATATTAATTTTTTGATATATTTCATTTTTATTTAGATCTTGTTTATTTCTTTATTGAACGTTTTCGAGGTTCATGTTACTGTTCGCACCTAACCAATACACTTCCTAATTTTCAACCACAAGTGATGAGATCGCCACCTGAACAAGCCTCCTGTTCAGCACATTCACTCTATGTCAACTTCTCGACATATTTAAAGTGCATCAAACATGGCGGCTCATCAAGATTCGAACCAATGACCCCGTTGAAATAACGTCAAAGATGAATACCGCGTTCCAGTGTGCAAATACACTCGTTATGTCGAGGATAATAGCCTTTGCTTCATATTTGATACATTCCATAAAACCAACCAATCAACACCCCTTATTTTAGCAAAATTAAACACGCGTTTAAGGGGAGTCAGAATTCGAATATGGCGGTTCAACGGGAATATAAGCAACCAGGAGTTATATATATATATATATATATATATATATATATATAT
>BMAW01065202.1:0-13941 GCA_019974015.1 Nephila pilipes | reverse complement strand
AAAAGCAACGAATTATATTTGGACGTTAATGCACTCTTTAAAAGCATATAATCTGTAAATGACGATATAATCAAAACATTGGTCGAAGATTATTCGATTAGCTGCAACATAAATGTTTTCTTCCATTACTCGAGTCAGAAAAATTAAATAATGCTTTACTCTCACCAGAAATTATGGAACGCATTAATATTTCTTTGATTATAGGATTACTGTTTATTTTATTTCTCTAAAGAATCACCATTATATTTGCATTAGTAAAATAAATAAGAATAATAACTATTTGAAACGTGCATTATAAAATCTGTTGAGTTTAATGTATGTGATATACAAAGATCTGTTGAATTTGTAGAATATTTCTTTCTCTTTCTAATTTTGCCTTCATTTGTAATTTTCCCTGTTTTAATCTTTATCTTCCTTCTTGGTGTCCTTTAAAAAGATTTCTGCATTACTATTATTTGTAAATAAACATGGAAGTTAAATGTTTGCGGCAGCATAATTATCAGATGAAATATAATTAAAAAATCAAATTACTTACAGTTTAAAGTTCTATCAAGAAAGGACTCTTAATATTAATATAGCACAAATTAATCATCTTTAAACAATAGTAAGATGTTAAAGGTATATTAGAATATCAATCTTTATATGTTTCATTTTATATTTTAAATTTTATATTTACTCTTTCCTTACAGACGTATTCATTATATATTCAATGAAACACACACACACTCTTATGTCGTTTATTATGTCCTTAGAAATTACAAGAGATGATCCTCGTAGAATCAAAAATGTTTGTTTTTAGAATTATGAAAGCTGTCTAAGTCTTAGTTACTCATAATCGTTAACCTAACCCATTTCGCACCTAATAAATTCTTTGCCATAACATCACCGGTAGATGTGACCAAATTTGCCTTTTTTGGAAAATAATTCACCGGAAGTAACACAGATTTTTGCTTATTGCTTGATTTCTTGTGCTAATGGTGAATCCAGGTCTCATCCACGCTGACAACTCAAAGCGACACCAATCAAATGTTTATTTGGTTGCTAATGACTACCGAAACAAAAATATCCTATGAATAAATGTCAAATTTGTTTCGTCACTGTTTAAAAGATGGCAGCACCTATTGGTAGCAAGAATTTATCTAAATTATGCCAGCTGTCAATAAATACAAGTACTTTGTGAATCACCTTTTTAAGATATTTATGTTTACCTCAACAATTTATTGTATTTTTTCTTCATTCTACTAAATGGTCTACATTCATTTTTATGTGCAAAGAAAAAAAAAGATGAGCATAATCTTTTTTCCAGATTGTTTTAACTGTGGAATAAAAAATATGATTACTTTATTCTTTATGTTTATGAACCGAGAAAGGGAACGAGTAACAAGTAACTGGATATATTTTATTCATGTTAAAATTTTGAAGTTTCAATGTATATTAAATTACATTTCTGATCCACAGAGCCCGCTATAGTTATATAAATAAGCGAATAAAATCAAGACTTTCTTAAGCTATTACAATGTTTTGATTTGTGTAATTAGATACGAGTATATCTCACTTAGAGAATTCGTTTCGTTTTCTTAAATATGAGGTCCTAACTAAGGACAAATGCTTAACTTATTTTGCCACATTTAGTTTTTTTCGTCCTGGATGAATAAATTGACCAAAAGTAACGAATTGATAACTATAAAAAATATAATCAAAATAAAAAGAAATGAATCTAAAAGCAAAAGTAAGAAATAACAGCAAAATAATCACACAAAAAATCTATGTGAAGCGTCCACCTTTTTTTACTTAATTTTTTACTGTCCTCCCCTTTTGTTAAGCATTTGATTATTTTTAGCACATTTGATAAATTTTAATATTTTAATATACCTATGATAAATTTTAATATTTCAATACATTTTTGATAAATTTTAATATTTTAATACACATTTTATGAATTTTAATTTCTTATTACATTTCATATCTCTACAACAGTTTATTTTATTTTTATTACATATGATGTACATAAACGTTTCATAAATTTTGTTTGTAAAAACGTTTCATAACAGGTATTACATATTTTGATTTAAAAATAGCCAAAAAATTCAAAAAATAGTAAATAAATAAGGACTTTCTAAAAAGTGTATTTTACAGGAATAATGTTTATATAATTTATTTATCATACAAATAAACAATAACAGGAATTTTGACAATCAATATTTGAAATAAATTATCACATTTTTTATAAAAAAAAAAGGTTTCACTTTAGAAATATATTCGAATATCAATTGGGTAACACAACCCAAAATTCAATAGCTATTTCAACTATAAAGATTATTATTATATTTAGAGAATAAATAAAAGTAATTCATTGATTTAAAATTTTAAGCACTGTTGAATTAAAATGAAGCATTTGCTGAGTATTTTTCAATGGAAAGTACAGCTCTAGCATAATATTTTGATTGAATATTTATGTTAACTTTTTACTGCAAATAAATGTATGAATCGTTTTTATGCTGAAATTGTATATATTAATTTTTTAATTGTTAATATTTGCATGTTTCTCAACATTCTATTGATACATTATAAATTTTCTTAATAATTTACATTTCAAATAGTTTTGAACCGATTTATGTATGCTGTTAATTAAGAGGTGAAACCTTTTTGTGATCAAGTTTCCTGGATGATCATAATGAATAAAATAATGAATTCAGATCGATTACAAATAATTATTTTTGTTTATGGTATTTATATCTGTATATGTACGTTTTATAATGAAGTAGAAAATACTTATATTAGTATTGTGTTTGTCAAAACTATTGTAGTTCTAGTGCTTCCAGGAAAAACCCGATTAACACAAGAGAAAATAACAATAATATGTTGGAAACAAAAATAAAAGTAACGATCAACTCTGAGTAAATATAATATTGTACAGACGAAGCAAAAATGTGTTGTGACAAAAGAGGTGCTAGAAACGAAACACATTTACCAAAAATGATATATTTCGCGTTAAATTGTCAAAAAACTCATTAAGGGTTTGTAACAAAACAAAAGAAGAGAGATCCACAATAGTATCCTCCCTTTCCCCCACATCCAAAACGGTCGCTATATTTTAAAATAAAAACTGCATTTCTCTTCGTCATTTTACATTTTCTATTTGAAAATTTACAGATAGCATCTACAGAAAATAAATGTAGGTTTACCAAAACCGTTCTATGAGAGTTATCATTTATCAAATCATTTCCGTCGGTAATTAACTTCCTTTCTGTTATTTAACATTATTTCTTCTTTGTTTCTGCATGCAGTTAATCTCTAGGCATAAAAACCTTTCAACCAATATCTATTTCACGAAAGAAACCTTTTCGTTAGATCTTCTCAGATGTTCCACTTCTCTAAGCCAATCTCCGTAAAAAGTCTTTTCTTAAATCGATGTCTTCTTTTCTTGTCTCCTAACCTTCTAGTAATCCTCCACTGATCTTCTTGAATGCCACTTTTGTAGGATATTTTTATATGTCACTACTTTTGACTGTGATGCGAGCGTGCATTCCAGGTTAAACTAATCTTTCCGATTTAGTGTTTTATCAATGTTCTTCAATATAATATTTGCTGTATGTTCATGGTAATTTTAGTGTACTTCATTTCGATTAAATATTTTCTGTTTCAACGAGTCTTTTCCCTTATTTTAATTACATACTTACCACTGAATGTATAAAACACATTAACATGCTCAAATCTATATGGAATTACTGAAATGTCGGAAAATGTATTTCAAAAAAAATGTGTCTCTTATAAAAGGAAGACAACAGGTAATACCCTGTGATTACTTCTCTTTCTTCTTTCATTATAAATATTATACGTGTAGTAGAATCTCATTAATTAGCGATTTGTTAGCTCGCTATTTTACTATAGATCCATTTTTATAGAATTCGTATCAATCTTTCTTTCAGATGATGTTAGGATTTCATGTTAAGAGAAGACATTAAGGTTTTTTTATTCTTTTACTTTCATTTGTTGTGGAATGAGCATAACAAGGAATTCCACTCTTCATTAATAAACTTATACTCCAAATCAAAGAAACAAAATGGAAAAGAAGTCAAATGGTACTTGCACACCTAAAAACGACCAAAACACTTATCGGACGGGTAGAGTAGGTTTCGTTTGCGTAACCAAAACTAAAAGAAAAAAAAGTTCTATGCAAAGTTTTTTTTTTTTTTTTTCAAATAATAGATTTAGCCCCCAAAAGTGTGCTTTTTCTTATAATTATTGTTAAATTATGCAATTAAATATAAGAATTAAAGTAAACATTGAAATATCGAGAAATAGACAATAGTAAACTTTTCGGACAATAAAATTAAAACAAACGATACATTACTAAATTCAATATGTATTTAATCTGAATGTAATTAAAATAAAACAAACATACATTATTAAATTGAATATATTTAAGCTACTTGTAATTAAAATTGAAGCACAAATGATTAATTATTTAATTTCATATTGTATCAGCTACATGTAATTACAATTATATGTAACTGGATATAACATAAGCTACATGTAATTAAATTTAAAGCAAATAATAAATTGTTAGATTGAATACATTTTGAGCTAATAGTAATTAAAATTAAGGGAAATGGTTAATTAAAAAATTGAATATATTTTAAGCTATATGTACTTAAAAGGGAAGAGAAAGGTAAATTGTTAAATTTAATATAAAAAAATACAGAAAAACTTAACACATTAAGACTATCGATAGAACTGTAAAACTAAGAAACTTAAATAATATCCTAGTTAATATTGAAAATTAACAAGGTTTAAATTTAACATTACAGACAAAACCATTGAATATAGTTAAGAAATATAAAGAAAATTTAACGTTAAATATATAGATAGAACCGTAACATCAGGAAAAGGAACATGGTTATAAAAATTCTAATTTAAATATTAAAATACAGAAAAGTGATTCGGGACACCACTGTATGTAAAACAATGATCCCTTGGGTGGCTAATAAATCAGCAAAAGAGGTTCGGGAAGGACACCCTTAAAAGCATCCGAAAAAAGGCATATAGAGAAGTGAGTCAAAATCAGGAGAGTTATAAGATAAACAAAAGCCATCGCTAACCTTGTAAAAAATGTGGTAGAGAAGTCGAAACTAAAAATAACAAATTTCCAAGCGAGAAAGATGAATTTTGAAAGGGAACCAACAATTTGAAATAAAGGGTTTAAAGCAAGGTGACGGTCATAAAATAAGGTCACTTTTCAAGTCCAAGTAAATAAATGATAAATAAAGTGAATCAGATACAAAGAAAAACATACCGATAGAAATTACGTGCTCCGAACCTGTGAGGCAATACAGGGAGATTATTTAGATCTATGAATAATCTCTCAATATACAGAACCAAATTTACTCTTTCTATGGAAAGGTGCCCAATACGTGACGTATGTTACGTTTGATATAATAATTTAATATTTATCTTACGTACCAATCAGGTTCGAAGCCTTATAAGATTTTTAAATCAGAGTTGGAATCTCTCTAATCTCTTTACTCTTTGTAGATCATCTCTAAGATCATTTTTAAACTATCTATTCCACTCAAGTAGGATACAGATGTCTGACACAGATAAGTTGAGTTGAATAGCTCTACCGCTAACTATTATACTACCGACTCCAATATTAAGTATTAGATTGCCTACATAGCCATTCAGTGAATTCGTTTAATAACACTTCAGTGATTCTAATCTTATTTTCGAAAAATCACTTTTGATTTATTGGAACAGATTTTTTAGTTATTCAGATTCATTTAAAGTCACCAAAGTGTTAGCTGAAAGAGAAAACGAGATAAAACATATGTCATAAGCTATTTCACAGTCTGATATTGTTTCTATAATCGATATATTACCGAATGACTAACTTCAAAGAAAAGCGAGAAATTATTGCCTGACGGCTCTTTTTTCCAACAGCACAACAGACAATTGTACGAAGCGACTACCTCTACGAATCATTTTGCTTTAGCAATATCAACACGAATATCATCAAACAAAATACTTTTAAATTAATAAACACATTATTTCAGAAGTCCAAAGTTTCTCCCACACTCTGTCCAAAAACATGTCTTCAACGACTACCCTTATAGAGATATGTACACTCAGTCAATAATATTTGTCTGTAACGTATTATATTTCCATGATAATATCCATATTTACGCTATTTGTAAGCCACATAAATACATGATTTCTAAAATGTATATATATATATATATATATAATTATAAGAGTAATAATGGAAAATTAAGATTCTAATTCAATTTTTGTTTGTAATCAATACAGCATATTCTTATCCTGAATAATAATTAAAGTCTAACAATACTATGGTTTACTTCAAACTATTGCTTTCTGAATCCAAAAAAAAATCAACATAAATAGTTGTCCTGAATATCCTAATGTACATAATAGTAAATTATTGTACAAAAACTGAATTTCATCTAGGTATTTCGGTTATTTTTGTGTAAGAATTAAACTTTTATGACATTCTCTCGTTCAAAGAGACTCAATAGTGTATTTTGTCATAGGCAGATAAAATGTAGATTTATTCTGTGAAATCATCTCAGAAAAGAAACAAAATCAGTTTAAAAGAAATTGAATTTATTTATTGAAAGTTACGAAATCTTAATATTTCGTCCTTTTATAGGGCCTGATTCTTTTTTACCATATTCAACTTGTGTTTTAGGATATTGTACGGATTAAAATAAAAATGATAAAATATCTAATTTAGATTTCATAATGGTTTTTAAACTTTAGTAATCTTTCTATAATTCAAGAAAGGCAGTATATTTGTTACAAAACCCTTCTTCAGCATATTGGAAATTGTTCCGTTATTATTTTTCTTAAGATTATTTTCTCGCAATTCTTACCTCTCTCAATTTGAATAATATCCTATGTAAAACTCTCTTTTCATATCTTACCAAATCGAATTAAAATCATTTTATTTCAGACATCGATTTCAGAACTCAAACAAAATATAGTAAAAAATAATTCTCACATATTGTTCAAAGTGTATCTGGATAGTCATAATTGTTAATATTTAAGGAGTCTTAAGTCTCCTTAATTTCTTTCTGTATATGGGAAGAAACGTCTTTTTTCAAACTGAAAAAAATTTATCAATGAAACAACAGAACCTTGATATTTTAAGTATATAATATTTATATCTATTTATATTGATTAGCAAATGATTCTGTGTAACTTTAGTGAAATCTTAAAATGTTGTAAAGAAATATAAATTCCACCCTCTTTCAAAAAAAATTACAAAAAATATTATTTTCATGCTTTCAGAATTCTGAAACATAACTTTTATCAGAATTAAGAAAGTAATACTAGTTAATGGAAAAAAACTCAAATTTGAAGTAATATACTCAGTTCTGAAATATTTACAGAAGAGATTTTTTTAATACAGTTATTTAAAAGATCGTGAAATTTTTAAAAAAGCTCTAACTAAAATCTACATTAAACTCTTTCCGTTTGTAATAAGATTAAAAATATTGATGTTTAAGTTATCGAGACAATTGTTTTGACTTGTATATGAAATTTCTATTTAAGTTTTTGGAAAAATTCTGCCTTCAGTACTTTCTGAAAATTTTTGTGAAAGATAACACATTTTTGTTTTAAGAAAAATGAAGTTATTTAAAGAACGTTCAGGTTTTTTCATCGATATTTCCAGATGTTTTGGGTGTATCGTTACCCTTTTAACACAAAAAGTTTCGGGAAAAATGTGGTTATATTATGAAAAATTTTCAAAAAATTTAACGTTTTGGAGTTAAAGTATTCTGAGACGTCTTGGAACCACAATTAATATCTGATATTATATCATTATTACAACATAAATGTTCAAAACATTTTATTTTATTTTATTTCTTGTTGCTGAAATAATTATTGAAAAAATTTTCGAACGTTTTAATGTTTCCTTCTAGGATAAGTAATCCTTTTCTTAGACAAGAATTTAAATATTCAATAGTGTAATGTCATTTTACTTAAAATATATCCTTAAGTTTAACGATGAGTAACTCATCATATTTGATAAATGATGTTAAAAATATGATCCCCGAGATAATAATTTGCTCGCTTCCTCTTGTGAAGTAATTTTTTAATAAAAGTAACATTCTGTTATCTTGTATGCTGTTGCTGATAAATATAATTCTTAGTTTTGTTGGAGAAGATTAATGGTTTTATTGTTTATCATGAAATTGCAGATAATAACAGTATCACATTTAAAAATACTACAAGATTTATAACTCTGCCATAAATATTATCTAGTTCTTAGCAGTAAGCTGACACTTGTATTTGATACCCGAAATAACTACAGAAATGTACAATGGAGGGGGATGTAATGAAAACAAAATATTTTTGTTAATGCAAACAGCACAAAAATATGATTTAAAATTGATTTAATTACAGCAACTTGAGAAACACTGAATTAATTTAATTGCAGCAGTTAGAAATACAGAGTGTTTCAAAACTGGTGCTAAAATTAAAGTAATGATAGAAAACATATAAATAAGTTATTTTTAATGTACAATAAACACGAGAGATAAATCTGTCGAGGACCAAAGTCCTCCTGTTGGAGTGGTGTGGAAGTTAGGAGAGGAAGTGCCAACTCAGGTGTCGTCCAAGTCACTTGACGGAGGTTCAAAATTATGAGGTCCGTCATCAATAGCCCTCGTGTTGCTTCTAGTGCGTAGTTAATAAAGACTAAACTAAACTAAAAATATAGAGAGAGCTAGCAGTGAACCACTAGATGGCGCTGCAATGGAAAGTATAGTCCCATATTCCTAGGAAACTTTATAAAACATAGGAGAACCGTTTCGATTGTATATAGAGACAGTCAAAATACTCATCATGTATGACATTCAGTTTGAATATAATGAAGAATTATTCGTACAACTTAATTCCATATAATATTTTTTAATTTACTTTAAACTTACACAGTGATTTTCTAAACTCGTGGGCAAAATTCAAAGGATGATAGAAAACATCTAATCAAGCAATTTTTAGCGTAGACGGCGCTGTAATGGAAAAAAATAGAATGCGAGTTTTCTTACTCATCGTCATTCCTACCGTGAATTTTATAAAGCAGGGAGACGCACAATAAGCAAGAAAAGGCCATGCATTCTCAAATCGTTGAAATTTTGCGTTTTGTGCTTTTGATTGCAGTGCCGTCTAGTGGTTCACCACATGCGCTTCGCCTATTTTATATTTTAATACTAATTAAATTTATTGAGTGTAGAAACAAATATTTAGTCCTGAATTTAAAATTTTTTTTATTAAATAATACACATAAAAATATTCGGTTGTTTTTTTTTTTTTTTTTTTTTTGTATTTATTTAATAATTTTTTTAGAATAGTGTTTGGTAAAAAAGCATGGTTTTTAAAATGAAGCATTTGTGAAATGCGAATAATATGAGTAAATGTAGGAAATAATTTGTGGATAATCATTTGTGGAAGGTTAAGAGTCGTCTCTAATCTTAATCTTACAATTGCTGACTGCATGCTCAATACACACGTGTAGGTCGGAATGAGTATAAAATGTATCACTCGACATAAATTGCTCGGACAATTTTCGGGCTGCTGGTAACGCTGGTAACAATTAAACGAAACAAATGATGGCGCAATGTCTATTACTGGGCATATTTGAATAAAGGATCGTTGGAATGTTCGATTCCGGACGGTCACAACCCAAAGTGTTTTGAATCCTAAATATGTCTCAGAGAGTGTTGGAATTCTTAAACAACGACGGAGGTTTGACAAGAGTCACAACCATTCGCAAAGAATGATATCTTTCAATAGTTACATGACGTCAAAGACACAGTCGTGCCACGGAACTGGGTTAAAAGTTCAAAGCTGTCACAGGAGTATGAGATTCCAGTCCGGCTGGTTTCTACGCCAGATGACCATCAGTCTGCATTTCCTTTACATCTACACATAAAAATGGTCGCTTAAATTGGAGTTCGAACCATCGAAATAAAGTATGGGACAATGGACCCATGGGAAGTTCAGTGACAAATCTCTCTTTAAACTGAATACTCTCATTGGCTAAAATGTGGAACTCGTTTTCACCCACAAAACTCCAGAAAGAAACATTGTAGTCCGTCAAAGGATGAAGTTCTTTAATCTTATATTTGCTGGATTAAAGATGCAGTTTGTCCTAACTTCATATTTATGAATGATAACGCACATTTTCCTCGCGTGAACCTGATCGACGACTTCCTTGAAACGGAAAATATCAAACTCATACTGTGGCGTGCTAACTCAACTGATCTAAATCCCACCGAAATGTGTGGAATTTGCTCAGGGGACAACTGGCATTCCTTCCGAACCAACCAATCTCTGTTGCAGAATTTTAAACAGCTCTTCGTGACGTTGGGAACTATTTGTTCCCACAACTAATTCATAATGTCGTTGTAAGTATGGGAAATCTTGCAAACGTGTCTGATTATCAGAGGTAACCATACATCTTAAACATTGTAATGTCTCTTTTTTTTTTATTTCATTTGTTTTTTTTAGAGTCTGAACTCCTCTTATGCCTAGTTTTCCTTCATTCAAATTGTTTCTTTTGATAATAAAACTTTCGCATTCTTTTCTCGTTTTGTAATTACTTTCCATACATATATCGCATTACTCCCCTTTCCCATGTAGATACCCTCCCTTATTTACATAATTCACAATTATGATAAACCTTTGAACATATGTGTATAGTATTTAGATATATATTTAAACAATACATATTTCACATTTCATTAAATATATCAGTACAGACCAAAAAAATTGTAATGGTATTTTTTCAGCTTTTTAGCTTATTTTAACACATTTTAGTTGTTTATTGGTTGCAATTTCAATAATTTTAGGAATAGAATCATAAAAGTTGTTGCTGCGAAATACTAAAACATATATTTTCTTATAGAAAAAAAATAATATATTAAATTATACCATTTAAAAATAAGTCCAAAGATCTTTATTCACATTTACTTGTTTCGTTCCTCTTTAAAAAGCCAGCAAAATTTAAATTTTTTACTATAAATATAAGAAATAGAACATGTAAAATAAATGTTCAAATAAATAATGCATAAATTTTTATTGATTTGATTCATAGAAAGAATATATTTTTAATTCATGTAGCATAGCGTTTTGTTTTAATCATATTCGTATGTTTAGAAAAAATACCTAAAATTCATATCCTAGATAAATACATAATATTACTAATAAAATAAAATACAAAAAGTGTGATTAAATAGCTTCCAGCAATCATTGGGCAGAATATCAAACTGGAAATGTCCTTTTATAAGCTTTCTTTGTTTTTTACACTTTCAGATTCTAAAATATGTGTTACGGACCACAGCAGTTAAAGCGCAGACTGTCAAAATATGATTTGAAAAATCCAAACTGTAGATGAGTGAATTGAAAAATTCCTCTTATTTGTTAAATTTTATATGTAAGTTGTGAATAATAAAGAAATTGTGGATCAGCGATGAGTAACAGAAAGAATTCCTTTGATTTTTAAAATTATTTTAATTGATTGTTGCTTGTATTTCGTAATTTTATGTGAATTCGTAAAAGTTAGAATATGCACTTTCTTTTACTTTTACATCTTAATTTTTGAACTAAATGTCTCGACAAAATACCTTCCTGAATATGCATATAATTTCCAATTTTGAATGCTGACAACTGCTCCTAATGGATTTTGAAATATAGTATTAACGTTCCAGCAATATGAATCGAAGTATGTTGAGAGTGACTACAATGTATAATGAACTACTGCTTCGCTCCTCATCTTTCTTCCTCTCTGAGTGCGTAGGTATTGATTTTCCAGTCATTTGTTAGTTTTCTTTCTTGTTGTTCATCAATGCGAATAAATTGTTTGCGTTTGATGAGAACTCTCATTTTCTGGCACAATGTAGTCACCTCCGGTCAAAATGAAAGTTCAGGAGAAAGAAGTGTTTCGATAAGTTACTGTGAAGTTCTTTCATGCGTAAGGAATAAATTAAATGGATAGCTTAATGCAAAGAAAAATAATCTGAAAAGTTGAGGAAGACTTCGCCTGGAGAAGAATTCCGGTTGTGGGAGTTGGTTTACACAGATTTTCTATGTTTATTGATAAGCCTTAAGGACTTTATGGGATAAACGCATTTTTTTTTTTAAATATTTGAAAAAGTGCTGCCATTGATGTGCATTGCCACTGTGATAATATAATTAGAAATTAGAACTAAATATTTTTTTCATAAGACACTTTCAAAGAATATAGACAAGTTATTAAAAATTTTAGAAACACAATTATATACTAGGTGGAAATGAGATATTTATTTGCTTCATTCAATTACTTTATATTAACATTAATGTATGCTAAAAGCATGTAGTCGTCAAAATACCATTTATAAATGTTTGCATTGTAAAAAGAAAATTTATAGTTTTCAAGCAAATACTATACCTGTTACTAATTCTTTTATAAATCCACCTAATCTATATGAATTTTCATAAATTCAATGAAAATATTAATAGAAAAAAAATGTACTGGAAACAGTTGATCTCAAAAGGAATTCGAATGTTATTTTATGAATATTTTATAAATTAATTTTCCTAAGTAAATTTTAGCAATCTCAATTCTTAAGTAATTTGTATAAAGTAAAAGAATGATTTTGCGTGCTTTGTGTGAGTATAAATATAATATTCAGTCTATAAGATATTAAATGGCTTTAAGCATTATTTTTCTAATGAAATATTTGAATTTAATCCGTCCAATATCTTGCACATTATTTGAGTTACTTAAAGATGTCTTCTAAACTATGTCTTCTAAATTAGAAACTGGAGACCATTTTTTCAATTCATTTAGTACAGAAACTATTTCCAAGTTTTAAGGCACAAGTACAAGTTTTAAATTTTTTTTTCAATCATTTATTAGCGCAGAATACTATACATATATCCAGGCAATATTAGCATTCTAGAAAATAGTGTTCAATTGATTATGGAAGCATTGTGTGAGTTTCAAAAAAGCCAAATGCTTTTTAATGATTTCTAAAACTGATGTTTAGCAAGAGTAATTAAATAAGTTCTTAGACTCATCTTTATTTTAATTCATTCTTATTTACCCATGTAAGTATATACAAGAAGCAAATATGTATTATATTTTTTCGTAAACTCGACGAGAAAAATTATATTCTAACGTGTATGTTAATAACGTAATATTCGTAGATCCACTATCAGTGTCGAGTTCTACTCATAAAGCAGTTTTAAAGAGCAAGGAATTTGTATTATGTATAATAGTAATAATAATAGTATTTCAAAGAATTTTAAGAATTCTTAGTATGTGATATGCGGAATTTCTCGTCTTACTTGAGTGTAAACATTCAATGTCTGGACTTTGTGTTGACAATAAACAGAACTACTCAGCACCTTATTTCGTCTCAAAGTATTTAAAAAAAATCATTTTTTAGAACGAATTGACATCAAATGTTAACATCTAACATAACATAAGATTGTAAGAGGTGTACATAATGTCAATATTTAATTTTGAAAATTATCATTTCATAAAGGTCGTGTGACTGATAAGAATTCTCTTCCAGCGATGGATTTTTTCCAAGAACTTTTTACCTGCATCTATAAGATGAGTTTAGAATAAAATGTGGTCGATTCTTTCTTTGGTATACATTTTGCCAAAGATAATTAGAATTCATAAATTTAAAATAAAACATTTAAGATATTGGCTTTTATAACAAAAATGTGTTTTTAATGTAAGACCACTGTAAACTGAAAGTGGTGTACAGATACAGAAAATTGGTTACGCATTGCTAGATGAGACTACTTACAGTGACTCCTTATGAAAACAGTGAAGAAGTTAGCATTCCTATCTGGATAATGATGCAAGATAAGTGGAAAAAGTGAATTGCAAAATTATAGATCATCTCGATAATGGTGCAAGAT
>BMAW01065200.1:0-16288 GCA_019974015.1 Nephila pilipes | reverse complement strand
TATTATATATGTATTTTGAACATTTTTGTCATTTTTAACAAGTAAATGATAAATACTTTTTGTAAGTTTTGTACAATAATAAACAAGTAAAGTACTATGACAAACAAGCATCCTCATTGTTTCTTTGTATTTCTCGTAAATGTTATGCGAAATAAATGAAACAAGAAATTCAACAATGATTTTCCAATTATCTGTAATACATTCAGAATAAATTCATGTATAACTTAAATTTCAAATAAAACTAGACAGAGAGCTAATATTTTATTATTTTACTATATTATTTTTGTGTTAGCAAGAGGAAGCACAATAATATTATTATGTCTATTATTATTTCTTCTGAATTATTTGTCATTTCAAAAATTTGAGGCTTGTAAATAACCATTTCAAGAAACAGAAATTGCTTGAAATTATTATTTGTTTATATTTTAAAAATACATATTTTTCACAACCAATAAAAATAATTTTTCTAGCTGATAAGATCTAATAATCAAACAATTTTTAACGCATATTTTCTTAAAAAACCACAAATAATTCAGTTTTTATGAAATAATGCATATTGAATTGATTCGAAGTAAACAAATGAACTCTATGGCTCATTAGGAGGGACACTGTCAATTTATAATGAGCTTGTTTCATTTCTTTCGTTTCATACTAATAAGCTGTCTGTTTATCAACTTCTATGTTTGAATGTTAAGGAACAAAGAAATATATACAGAAAAACTTCTTTTCTAGATTAATTTAACTTAACATGAGAGTTAATGAACACCAAACAGTTGCTGACACAGAAAATTACGAGTTTAAAATAGTTTGTATAAATTATTAGTAGTCACACACGTTGAAAATTCGCCTATACGGAATGTATTAAAGTAACATAAATTCTCTAAGAAACAATCAAAAGTTTTTCTTATGAATATCTTGTAAAAACTTTTTTCATAATGAGAAGTGTATGTGAACTAGCACAAAAAAACAAAATAATTATATTAGAGTTCATCATTTTTGAAACTTTTACGGACATATTTTTAAATAAAAATGTAGGCAAAGTTTTACAGGAAATGACCACCCAAGGTACGCTTTATTTATAATTATTATTAAATGACTCAATTAAATATACGAATCAAAGTAAATGATGAAATATAGTAAGATGGACAATAGTAAGCGCTTCCGATATTGAAATTAAAGAAAACGATACATTATTAAATTGAATATTATATCAGCTACAAGTAATTTAAATTAAAGCAAACGATAAATTACTTAAGAGAATGTTATATCAGCTACATATAATTAAAATTAAAATGAACGGTAAATTATTAAATAGAATATACTTTAAATTAAATGTAATTAAAATTGAAGCAAATGGTAAGAAATTAAATAGTGATCTAGTACGCCAATAGGGATCGAACTAAACAAAAGTCCCTTGGGTAGCTAAAAAGAGGAATCTTTAAATATCCGCTTTGTTCACCACCTTTTATTTTTCATTTATTTAGTACAATCTTTCAGGTCCAGCATAATTAATATCTTGTCTATAGAACAAGTTAATTCGGAACAAATAAGGCGAAAACATTTTATATTATTTTAGAAATGAGTAATAATCTATAGACTTGGTGCAAAAACTGTTCCTAAAAGCAAAATTATTGGTTTTCAATTAGCAGGAATACTGCTAATCGCTATATAACGAGACGGAGTTGACTAACGTCATTAGGTAAGTGGTTGACAAATTATGTATCATATTTTTCTTTTTAAGCATATTTATTTAACTTTTTGAGTGACTCAATAAACCAAAATTAATATTTTTCTTATTCTAATAATTTTTTTTTAAAAAAAATGTATTCAGTTTCAACATTTAAGAATTTTGCATGTTCAAATTAATCACGATAGTTCTTAGAGAAACAATTTCTTACAAAATGGAGGACATGCAAAATATGCTTATTTCAGACAAAAAATAATTTTCTAAAATAAATAATTGAAAAAAATATGTGTTTGAACTGTTTATATCGTTAAATGTAAAACAAAATGAATGCTTTTGCGAGGAACGGTGCATAAAATAATACAGACATTCCAAGATATATTAACATTAATTTAGTGAAATTTTAATCAAAAATTTGAGATACATTTTCATCGTGATTGTTTCACGGTAAATATATTATTTGCTTACTTTGCGTTCTAATTTTATGCTATATCACAAAATATCTTAATAAAACAAGGATTTCTTCTTTTATAACATGCAGGAAATTCTTTTGTATTTTATTGTAGTTTATCAGGAATTATACGACTATCATTATAAATAAATTAATGTATTATACATAAAACATTATCTATTTGCTACTTGACTTAGAATAGAAGGCATCAAACTCTGCAAAGCCCGATCAAATAAAAAAAATGTAATTCTATATTTCTTCTAATGAATTTTAGAAGTGAAAAAAATTAGAAAAACGCAAAGAAACTTTGCATAACTCTGTGATTTTGATTTTTTTTGCATTTATGCTATTTTATTGTATTATAAATTACTTTGGAAGAGCTTATTTGTGTATCAGCTGATACCAAATGTTACCTTCACTATGAAACATTTTCCTAACTATAAAGCCTAGATTGGAAGTCATTATACGTGACTTAGAAAACGTATTTGAAGACATTATATCTAAATATACTCCAAACAATAAGATATGTATTCTTTCTGTATTAAAAGAATGTTAATATGACAAGAAAAATTATAATCTGTATACCTATATTTTTTTCCATCGTAAACAAATAATTTGAAAATTATCTCACTTTATTTGTAACTTATCTTTAATATCGACAACAATCATAACGGAAAACTATTTCATACATAAGATTCACTTTAAAGTTTTCCCATATTATTTCAATTTAAATGCAGGGAAACAAGAAGCTGTATGTGTAAAACTGAGATTAACTTAAGCTCGCAAATATATTTTAGTGGCAGCTGATTAATTTTTCTTCAAGCGAATTCAAATTTTGTAGTATGATGAATTAGAGAGGATTTTGTATTATGAAATACATCATACAGAGCCTAAAGAAAATTATATCCTCAGAATTTAACAGTTTTTGAAATAATTGTGTTTTGTATCAAATAATGTATATATTATATCTGCATAGTCAATACCTGAATATATGTTTGCTTTATTTATTATAAGAACTTGTGCAATGTATTATTTTTCTCAATGGATCATTATAACAGTATAAGGTACTTAATCTTGAACCCTCTATCTAATAGATAATGACCTTTAATGAAATTGAAACTGGAAATATCGACATGATGACAAAGAAAGACGCTTTTCTTACTCACCGAACTTCTGAGTTCGCTTTCTATAAAATATATAAAAAGTATTTTCATTTTTAACTAATTTTACAAATACAGTGTTTAGTTCCGTGTATCGAGGAAGGTTCCAAACTCAAGTAATATGTATACAGGGCAAAATCCATTATTTTATGTAACTAGATAAATTCACTTGACTCTCAGCTGAAGAACTAAAATGACAGTATGCTTTATTAAATTTAAGTAATCAAATTGAATCCGTTAGAATATTTATGTAATTTAAGCAAAAAGAGGAAGATGTAAGCTACAATTAAATAATTCATAAAGCTTATAACATTTCCAAAACTAAAAGTTATATACAAAGTTACATGCGTACGACATGTATGCACTGCAAAAAAAGAAAAGAAAATCTAGGATAAAAATTCTAAAATCTGATATTCTTGGTGATGTTGTCTTCATTAAAATTTCATCTTGTGTTCTAAAATTTGCAGAAAAAATAATCCAAATTAAAAGTATATCCATTAACCTATCCCTATCGTGCATTTAAATTGCATTTACTATTAGTATAAAATACTATTTATATGAAGATCTAAAGGTATAAAAATTCCTAAGTTCAAAATCCTCTTAGAACTAGAATCGTCACAATTTAAGATAAAATCAGAATCATACAGAAACATACAGTTCTTTAATCAATCCCCCCCATTTGTGAAAGAATAGTTATTACTTCACTTTGCTTCATATATAGATTATTGATAATAATCGAAATTGCAGGAAAAGCTTTTTAGAAACTAAAACTTTTTTTTTGTATTTAAAATAATTAACTCCATTCGATTGCTTCCTAGACCGTGGTTATACGCAAAAGTATAAAATACAGTTTTCTTCAGTCCTGCACAAAGATAATTTTTGGAAATGATCTTGGTTTCGTTAAAAAAATGGAACAGATAAACATAATTTAAATATGCTTAAACAAAGTAAAGTAAATTAAATGAAAGTGAAAATATATCTCAGTTATATATATAAAAAAAACGTGTAAAGAATCACACTTAATTTAGAGGAACTTTGTAAATCTGATATTTTTGGGTTATGTTTTCGACAAAAACATTAAAATTCGCTTAATAAAAACAATAGAGAAGAGTAAATCATTAACAAGAAATCAATACAAGAATCATCATGTATTTTAAATTTCACTTAATTTTATTCCCCTTTTCTTATCTGGCTTCGAGTCTGTACTTGTACAAGCAACATAATAAGAATTTAAAATATACATCAGAATCATTGTTTCCAAAACGTATTCCACACACAAATTAAATGTCTGGCATGTTTCACTTTTCTAAAACGAATGTACACATACAGAGTCAAAATAAAATTCAACATAAGCTTGAAAGAATTTGATTTCACGAATCAGTTTTCTGTATTCTCATGAATAATGTGTGCCAATCCAAATTAGAATAGTGTTATTTTAAGAATTCCATAGAATGTTTCAAAATTAAAAACTTCATCTTCAAAAGAAGATATACAGTTCAGAGATCATAAATAAAAATCTCGGAAATGATTAAAAGTTTCCAATCTGCATATTCTAATAAAACAAATAAGTGACATTTCATTTGCAGACTTCCTCCAAATTATAATCAAGAATTATTTTGCAGTATTTTTCTTTAAAACACTTGTAGCTTCGAAAATAAGTTACATTTCATCTGCAGTCTTCCTCCAAATTATAATCAAAAATTATTTTACAAAATTTATCTTTAAAACACTTGTAGCTTCTAAAATTTTGAATAGTGGTTTAGTGTGGAATTCAATATAAATAAAATAATTCGTACCTGCTTGTTAAAAGTACATAAATGTCAATAGAATTTCTTTATAGGACGTCTTATTCTTTTAAAACATCTTTTCACAGATGTATTGGATGATAAAAATTAATTAAAGTTTGAAAACTGCTTTTATAATTTCTTTTTTATTCAAATCCATAATTTACTCAAGGAGAATTTATTATGGTAAATTGAAATTTTATAATTTAATTTTTAAATCACTGTATATTACACCAAACAAAAAGGAAGTTTTTAAAAACCTTTTAAGTTAAGATTAATGTTAGAATAATGAATTTAATAAAATTATAGTTTTCATGTGATAGAAATTACGCTCAAAATTTACATTAATGTTTTATTACACATGCGTGTGTGTGATTTTTATTTAATGTCACACTGAGAAGCGACGCGAAGGCTGTTAGTGAAGTACCTCATAATTCTGAATCTCTGTCAAGTGACGAAGACTATAGCTGAGCTGGCACCTCTCTCGAAACCTCTGCACCAATGGAAGGACTAGGAACCTCGAACATAAACTGCTGTTTGTAGAAAATGCAACACCATGAAGGAATCATCAGAATCAAATGAAATTCGCAGCAAATGTCAATTATAGGATATTATGCAAATTAATAAAGTTTCAGAGCCATCGCGCGTGCGCGGCGCCCTCTGAATTGATGCTGAAAGCGTATAAATAAAGTACTGTAGCGGGACGTTGAAAAAAGTCTATGATTATTTGTTAGTGGCAAACGTTTAGTGAGACCTGAGTATGCCTCCACGACGGAAGAATAAGAAATTCAAGCAACTTACGGAGTTTGAACGAGGCAGGATAATCGGCCTTCGAGAAGGAGGATTTTCCTATCGCGCAATAGCAGCTCGTATGCAGCGGAACAGTTCCACAGTGATGCGAGTTTGGAAGCAGTGGACCGACGAGCACCGAACAACTCGAAAAACAGGCACTGGACGACAGAAGGTGACGTCAGAGCGCGATGATCGACACCTGCTCCGCATGGCGGTGAATGATCGCACAGCTTCCTCCAGGCAGCTGGCAGCACGTTGGTCTACTGCTACAGGTGTACAATTGTCGGCTTCGTCAATTCGTCGTCGTCTGCTGCGCCGTGGTTTGCGTGCAAGGGTGCCTTTATACAGGATTCCCCTCACGGCGAATCATCGACGGCTGCGTCGGCAGTGGGCTCTTGAGCACAGAGACAGGCGAGTTGATTGGCACCAAGTTGTCTTTTCAGATGAATCACGCTTCAATTTGTGGACCCATGATGGCCGTGTTCGTGTTAGACGTTATGCCGGTCAACGCTGCCTTCCTGAGTGTATTATTGAACGACATAGTGGTCGAACACCCGGAGTTATGGTCTGGGGTGCGATTTCGTATCATGGACGATCCAATTTGATACGAATTGAGGGTAATCTCAATAGCAACAGGTACGTCCGTGAAGTGCTACAGCCCGAAGTCGTTCCTTTCCTTCAAGGCATCCCTGGAGCTATCTTTCAGCAGGATAATGCACGCCCACATGTTGCGCGGACTGTTCGAGACTTCTGTTCAGCACAACGCATGCAACTTCTTCCTTGGCCTGCTTATTCACCGGATATGTCGCCTATTGAGCACGTGTGGGATATGGTTGGTCGGCGTCTCGCTCGTGATCCGCGTCCTGCAGTTTCCAAAGACGAACTTTGGTTGCGCATACAAGCGATATGGAATTCTCTTCCTCAAGCAGATATTCAACATCTGTTTGACTCCATGCCACGTCGTATAGCAGCACTTATTGCAGCGCATGGTGGCTGCACCAAATACTGATTTCGGACGCTTAATTTGTTTCTTTTGTTTTGAAAATTTCATCATTTATTTGTATCAGTACAAGTCGTTTCTGCATTAAATTTCATTTGATTCTGATGATTCTTTCATGGTGTTGCATTTTCTACAAACAGCAGTATATTTAACACATGCATCCGCCCTGTTATATGGCATGTGTTTCGTAGCATCATTGCTCCAGCGAGCCCTTAATCATTAACACAAGGCTACTGTGGCTACTTCATTATAAATACAAGTAGTACTTATAAATAAGTTTAAGATACACACACTTGAAATACTTATAATTATTACTTGAAGACATCATAATTCACATGCGCTGTTTCTACTTTGGTTGCATCGGTGTTCAAAATTGAAAAATCTTTCATTTTCGGTTGATTATCACCATAAGTCTTTGACAGATTTTAATAAAATTAGGTAAATGTATTGGTTAATTTAATGCGAAAAACGTCATATAACAGTTACAATACAAGAGTGAGTATGTCCCACCAACGTACTACTGTTTATAAGAAAGACTGAGAGATAAAATAAAAATAGATTCTTAGGGAGAAGGCCTCCACTCTCAGTTATATAAGTTTCACAATGTGAGTTCATGATGGAAAATGGGGTAAATTATAAAGTCCATCAACAGTTTACTCCACTCCTCCAGTTCCGCAGCATTCAAATTCTGAATGGTTTTCGGAGGAGGAAAATAAATTACAATTGTTTCTTTGATGCGTTCTATAAGATTGCCTCTAGACATCAGACTAGCCAATCCATCCGATCCCTACTGAAAAAGTTCAAGCTTAACCAATGAAGATTAGAAGCCTTGAATTTGTTCCCCAGGAAGACTACTTCAATAGTTATTTTAAATGGAACAAAAATACGTAAAAAATATTCCTAGAAAACAGGACATACAAACGAACAACATTTGTAGTTGCCTTCCGGAAATATTTTTCAAAAGTTAATTGTGAATAAAAATCGTTTTCAGCAACAACTGTTGTCACAAGGATTGATACAACAAAAAATAAATTTAAAAAAGCCATAGAAAAACATATTTACATAAGTAAATTTACAGAGGCTGCAAATATATATATATATATAAACATATTTACAGATGAATATGTATACAAGCTATAAACACGGTTATAAATGAACGTAAAGGCAATAGTCTATCCAAAATTCCTCTATTGAAAATTTTTAATCCCTTAACCATTCGACTTTCAAGATCATGCTGAAGAAAGGGCCCCGGTAGTAAAAGTAAGTTTGATAGTGAATTATAATTTTGAAACAAATTTCAATCCATACGAGAGGATATCCGAAATATGTAACACCTTTTTAATTCTTTCAGATAAATTTCAAAAAGTTTTATATAAATTAAAGTATTTTATTTATGAAAATAATAATAAAAGTTTGGCAGATTCATCAAGTTGAAATAAATGGAAATATTTTGCATAAAAGCAGTATAAACATCTCCAACGGTTTCACATTTGCCTTTCTAACTATTTTTAATTTCGAACCGATGTAAATATTTGATAAACTGTCCATGGATAGTTAAAATTGACTAATAAATTTAAAAAAGAGAATCAATTTAAGTGTTAGAGATTAGGATAAGTAGTAGAATCGCTGACCTATTGTGCGAATATCCTCACTTTCCAGCTAAATTCATCTTTCAGATGAGTCCTACGTGGACGAGCATTGTCTTTTATAAAAATAAAATAAGGGGCAACAACACCCTAGACAAGGCTAATAAAGTGCTTGAAGATATCAATACTATACATCCTAATAGTCACAGATTCTGTCAAACATATGGAGATTCATACTCTAACCCACATGATGTCGTCCCAGATCTTAGAATTGGTCTCTTTCTCGGATGTTGGAGGATTTTCAGTGGATTTATGCTTTCTTTGTTTAATATACTCAGATAATTAATGGTTAGGCTGAATCTGGATTATCAGTGAATGAAACATTTTTCCAATAATCTCTTCTCGAATGCCGATTCTCTTTGCTTCATGATTACTAATGTCATAAAAATACTCGTCGTGTCATGCGACTGATGCACGTTAAAGCTGCTGAAGCTCCAAGTACTCAAGAACTCCAATCTTTGTGTCAAAGATTCGATTTTGGGATACCAACTCAAGCGTTATCTTCATTACTTCAATGAGGTGCAAAAATGATAAGATCCGTCACCAATAGCTTTCGAGTTTCTTCAAAGTGGGACGTTAATTAACAATCAATAAATTAAAAGTCATCTTCCCATTGCTATACGGGATCTTTATTAAGCTGAAGAACATGATGAAAGAAGCAGTTCTTTACGCATATGGACTTCTACGGATAAAGCCAACTATGAAACTTGGATTCCCTTCGGAAAAAGTGAACGGTGGAACTTGGATTCCTTTCGAAAAAAGTGAACGTTGAAACTTGATTTCGTTTAGGAAATGTCGAATTTAGTAATTTAGATTTCCGCAGCTCCATGAAGTTACAAGACAGCCGAGAAGCAGTTGTTCACATATCACGCCTTACTATTATAGATAAATATTGATCTTCATGTATCGTCAAGGTTTTAGGACTAATATTTATAGTTCTTTCGAAGGATCCTGTCTCATTAAATTATTTCCATAAATTGAAAACAATGCCGAAATATGGAATAAAGTTTGTATCGATCAGAACTTGAAATTACACTGACTCAAGTCTTTTAGCAATTCGCCACCTCCTTCTATTATCTAAATTTTAATAGTTACTCTGTTTTGCTGTGAATTTCTCCTAATATTGTAAAAAAAGACACCACGAAATTCTCCGAGATGTGCAAACGAATAAAGCATGGAGAAATTGGCACATGCGCTTACAAAGTATTTCATTTAAGTGCCACTCGTACACGTGAATACGCAATCGATACTAATAGAATGCATCTTTGTCCAGAAGCATTGGATTTACCTACAACAAAGTAATTTTCAGAAATTCTCGACTAATATCTAATAATTTCAATTTTGAACACAAGTGTAAACCATTATTATACATGCATTATCTGCTTAATTTAACTCAAAATATAATGAAAGTGAAAAATAAAAAGTCGATCTTATTTTTGTTTACGTTAGGTTTGAGCTTCGAAAAATAAAAATTAATTAGGAACAGTGTTAAAATCATTGCTTATGTTTGATTGTAATATCAATTCTATTTTTCTGGACCTTCAAAATAATAATTATCAAAATATGCTTTGGAATTCTTCTTTTTGATAATGAAACTACTGCTCGATATAGAAAACCTTAGCAGCAAATTTTTTTTAAAAAAACTTAATTATTCATGGTCTATTCATAGATTGTAATGTTTTAAATCTTTTACAAATTCATTGAGCAAGTAAATTTTTATTTCTGTTTTTTTCTTCGATTCTTTTCTTTTTACAAAAAACAAAATTGTCTCTCAAGGAAATCAGGTTTTACTGTTAAAAATGCAACATTAAGCTGCTTATTATAAAGTATTTACTCAACGAAGAATAAATAAATGTTAATGAAATGTATCCGCATATCCACCCGTCGGGAGGCTACCAGAAAAAAAGGCAACATTCCATTCAGTAAAAATCATCAGAACCATGCGAGTTTTTTTCATTCAATTTATTTACTTCCTGTTGTTTATTTTTTTACAAAACTTTCTAGTGCCAAATTGGTAATTATCCTGAATACCGAAATAAATGGAAAAGTAGGAAAGCGTAGTGAAAGGCAAACCGAAATTAAAATAAATAATATCTTTGAAAAAAGAAGATAAAAAATATGAGTTGAAAAATAGCTCAACAATTAACGATACGTTTTGCGATTCTGTTTACTTATACATTAAAGAAAACGACTAGAAACCTTGAAGCCAGTCAAGTTTTTTTTTCCTCTCTATTTCATTCGTTTTCTTTAAAAAGAAATTATGAAACCGAAAAAGGAGTTTCCTTTAATTAACAAACCGCATCAGCGTTTATTTCTTAATATTTGTTTTTTCATCCCTAGTTTTTAAGAAGAATTTTTATTTCTTTACTCATGCGCATTTGGCCTATTACCGTTCTTTATTCGATTAATTTCCTCGATATCATGTAACAATATACGTTGTTGGAAACAATAGTGTAAATTATAGAACTTAATTAGTATTTTTTCTAGACGAATATTAATATTAGAAATGAATATAAACATCATGGGCTGTGCTGCTTATCAAAATTTTATAAAGGTGCGATATTTCTTTACTCATAACGGTCTTAAAGAAAGTCAAATTGTGAGTGATTTTGATGGAATCTTTTCCAATATATGTTCGTTAAATTAATTGCGTTGATCTGCCTATTTCGTAATCGAGTATCAGAGACAAATGGAAGTCGTATTTTTTTTTTTCTTCAGAAAGTACAATTTTTTTAAGTATTGCAATTTTTGCTAAAACACATATTGCAACATTAAAAAGGAATTATGCATTCTTGTATATCGCCAGAAAATACGTTCACTACATTTATATATTTCAAAATAAACAAATAAATTGCAATTCACAAAATATCAAGAAGGATGTAAGAATTAACACATAAAATAAGTAATATTAAACACAATATAATCTGATCAATTTATCGAAAGATGGAAATTTTAGGAAAATTTAAATTAACTTGTTCGAAATATCAAATTAGCATTTTTTGTAGGTCTAATTACACGACATTTACGGTATAATATAGTATAATGAATGCTTAAATAGATCTTGATTCATTCCATTATTTAATTGTTATTGCTTATTTAATGAGAACGGTTATTTTACTTTGATTATTTTTTAAAATTTATTTTTAGACCAACATAAAAGCTTCAAAACGACGAATATTGTTTTACATTTTAATTCTTTTCTAAAATTCTTCAAACATTTTTTTGTTAAAATATCTCACTAAAATAACAGTAACCATGCAATAAATGCAGTAGTAGACAGCAAAATCATTCGATGTATTAAAAATGTTCCTTAAACTCGATCATTTTAATAATACAGAGATAGGGGAAAAAAACTGCGCCATATGACACCTTTAACCATTTATTTTCAAATTTCACCAAACCTTCCAAAAAATTGTAAACAAAACACGTAAGTTTCAAGGTGAGAGACCAAAAGAAGCCCAGAAGTAAGCACGTAGGGTTTCAAGGTATTTGCTATCTAACGCACTGACCACGCTCACGTGTACGCATACATATTTGCAAAACCATTTACGAGAAAAAACATAAGTTATTTAATTTTAATTAAAGGGGCTTATAATTCAACACATTACTTAAATCCGAATTTTATGGGTTAGGAAGTATGAATTTGGTTTTCGGGCTCTATTATTTTATACCATTTGACGGAAGTTTATTAGTGGGTCTATTAAACCTTATGTACCTTAGGTGTTTGTTATGATTTATGAGTGGGTAGTTTTAATAATCTTACCATACATCATAATAAAATTAACTGAAGTTATTTTTACTATGGGCCTTATCTGCCCATGTGAAGGTCTTAAGACTACTTTTCTGGTGCTTCTTAGGTAACCGAACAAGGAAAGAAAATAAGAAAAAAAAATTCTTTCCACTCTAGTAATTAGCTAATTTTAGTCCTGTTTCTGTTACTTCAGATTTTTTGGAAAGGACTAACGCAGTTTCATCGATTAACATCATGTTCAATAATGATGTCTGATGTACGTAACAACATAATTTGACTTTGAAATTTCAAGTGATATGAAATAAAACGAGTGATGCATCGGCTGAAGTATTGTTTCGATATTTCGATGCTCACTGCATTCTAGACCAAGTTCTAAGCTCAGTTTGTGAGTCGAGATTAATAACTGCCTCATATATTGTTATAGATTTATTTTTCCTTTTATTTATTTATTTTTTTTTCGAAATTATTTTTAACTAATTATTGAGTTTTCTGGTTTCCTATTTCTGTTCAAAAAAAAAAAAAAAAAAAAACGTTCGCTAACCACTGTCAACATACTATTTAATTTTTTTGCATCACTATCAGACGTCAAGGATAGTATTTGAGTTGTCCTCTCCCTTTCCATATCTATGTCAAGCCAACTTGAGGACCTGTGCCCCAAAAGTATTACCACAGATACTGTCATGATGATGTTAACTTAATGTTTTGTTCACAATGTTATATCGAGAGAGATTCTCAGTTACTGATTACAGTTAGCCATTGTAATTCTATCTTCTAATATTCCTGTTAAATGAATTATTACTCCTATTTTCTTAGTTCAAGAAATTTTCACCTAAATTAGTTGAAAATTGTTAAAGGTTGTTTACACTTATTGTTAAAGAATAGGACCTAAGCAATACTCATTTGGATTAGTTTAAAAATGCTTCAATTTTAATAATACATTGTGAATTCACTATCCTTTAGAACATAAGATCTCAATCTTTTTTCAGCCATCAAAAAAATCCACCTTCTGAAAAGAATACTTACCGACTCTTCTAGAAAAAAATTACTCACTGACTCCTTTTCAGAAAAAAAAAACGCATTTTCTTTTATGAAATCAATAATGCAATTATGAATGAGTGATCAGATATTTCAAAAACATTTAAAAACATTTCGGAAAATAGTGGAGAAATATTCATTTTTTCCCAATTTTTTCGAATGCATCTAATTCCATGCTATTATAAGCAATAATTCAGCTCTTAGAACAAAAGTAGGAAACTCCATAGGATTAATATTACTCTCAGAAATTTAGGATGGCGTGTTGGGCGGAGTGTTAATCCTGCCGTGATCTGTCCAAATTCTTAAATACAAGCTTTATTGATTGGTCCAGAACATACGCACTCACATTATGGTGAATTGCGCATGCTGCAATTTGTTCATCTACTAATAAAAAAAAGTATTGGGAGAAAAGCTATTACGTATTTACTATTGATATGGACTGATCTAGCTTAAATTACATATAATTATTTGTTAAAATATATGTTCAATGATTTTTCATATTAATCAATCATTTTGGCAAGTAACCTGTGGGTGAGGGGGAAGCAGTTTGCTGTTAGAGCCCGCTAAATTAGAAGTCAACTTTAAGCACAGCCTTAAGGGGACTTAGTACCTTTGCACCTTCAAAAATTCGATTTTTCAAATTTGTTTTCAAAAAATAGTGTTGAATGTTAGGATCATTTTAAAGCAAACTGCGTCAAAATCCGACAATTATTACGCCCTGTGCCACAAAAAATGTAAATGTCTAAAGTGGCTTGCTCTACGTAATGGAATGTAAACAAACCTCTTTTTCTCAGTTTGTTATTTTCACACTTTCCCACAGGATTAAAAAAAATGTTTTGCATGCAGAGCTTTAAAATTTCACATGAGTGTTGTACTTGTAGCTCTTTATTCTGTGAACCTCAATTTTATTAATAGGATGATTAGATTTTATTTTATAACGTGATACATGAAAAAAAAAGTTACAAATACAAACTTGATATTTTTTTCATTTTTCAATTTTTTTTTAATGTAAGATAAATTTAAAATTTGAGATTTACAGAATAAGGAAAATATTTAGCTTTAATTTGGCATAAGATTTATGGTTCTATTGTACATATTTCAAATGTTATCTTGTGGGTAACGTAAGGTAAGCTAATTTATTTTTCAAATTTTTGTAAGCATATTTCATGTTGTATAAGAAAATATATTAATTTAATAGCAAAACTTGAACCAATATTTTAAACTATACACTTTATTACACAAACTGGCAAAGTTTCATATTGAAATGAGCAAAAATTACTGATTTATAAAGAATCGAAAAAAGTTTGTCAAAATGTTCTACTTTTGATTTCGAAAGGTACTAAGTCCCTTAAATCTCTTCAATGCCCACCGGTGAATGGTACCCAGCCCGTAAAAAAGTAATGTATTTTCTACAACGTAACTAAAATGTAAAAAATGTGTAAAATTTTTTTTGTCTAAAAATGAGTTTCGAATTTTGTCCAACATTTGACGAATACAGCTTTAATGGGTAAATTAATAAAGGTCGCTTGATTATATTTGCGCCGCATAATAAATGACACATAATAATAATAAACATAATTCGCAATTATTAACTATTGTTTTATGAAGGAATGAGACTTAACATCTTAAAATTTCGTCAACTCGCTAAAAGAGGGTTAGAAATGGAATTTCTGATTTGTTTGGTTTTGTTTTATTAATATCGCTCCAGAAGCAACACGAGAGCTATTGGTGATGGACTTCTCAATTTCTTAATCTCGGTCAAGTGACGAGGACGACATCTGAGCTGGAACCCCTCTTTCCTAACTTCCACAACATGCAACATGGAATTTCTGATGGTAGTTGAAATTGTAAGTAATATATGGGTAAATTAGATATTATTCTTTTTGGATTATTTATGACATTCTAGAAAGAACACCAAAAATCACTTCAAGATTGAATTTTTAAAAAATTGAAAGGGAATCTCAATAAAAATTGCTTTGAGACGCACACCAATTATTACCTATGGCTACGACCAACAAAATTTCGTGCACCAGAGTCTTTCCGTCCTTGCGCTAAACTGTCTACCCGCACAATCTTTCTTTTGTTATTATGATCATTCTATCAACTCCGGACTTGTCACACAATTTTTTCACTAAATAAGATAAAAAGGGATTAGTCAAGAAGACAGATTAACAGAATATTTTCATCACCCATTACGTCTGAATATTTCGATTGTTTTATTTTTTTGCTAATGATTATTTCTATTTTGCTTAATGCTGATTAATTCACATTTTGAGAATTCGTTAGTACAAAGGATAAAGCGAGATGGGTTTGAAAAGTACTGGTTTTGGCAACAAAAGCAATTGCTAAGGGAAGCTAGTGTTACCATTGTGTCCGCCATCTGTTACGCGTTGCCAAAACAACTGTGACACTGATCATTGGTTAGTTTTTATTGTTGATATAGCAAATTGTCACAATCGATGAGACCCAGATTTACCACCTCACATCAGAAACAAACGAATTGTTTTCAATGAATCTTCTCCAAAGAAGGCGAAGATGGCCGAAAATGTTATAACGGTGATTTTTTGGGTTGCAAAAAAATGTCAAACTCGTAGATATCTAAGAAAAAGGGAAAACGATCACTGGACACTCTTACAGTGAACAACTCATTTTTTCCTAATATAACAATTCCCATTCTTAAAAGTGAGCACATTTTAAACCACCCTCATTTAGTGGAAAGCTTTTTCAACATTTACTGATATTTTTCTTTGATTCACAAATGTATCGTATTAAAACACATATCAACCTCGTGACGATGATGGTCTTTGACTCTCCTCTACTAAGCATCTAGGTTTTCTTATAGCTAAGTTTAGATTTAAGCTTTTAAATTTTGAACATCATATTGAAACAATAACATATAATAACAATATAAATATTTCGTATAGATCATTCGTTAGAATCAAATTATTTTATGATTTTCTGTCCAACTATCAATACTACATTGTT
>BMAW01065198.1:0-30950 GCA_019974015.1 Nephila pilipes | reverse complement strand
TTAAAAAAACATTTTATCATTGCACTTCAGTTATATTTCATGGATTGTCCGAAAAAATAAATGTGTTTTACAGAACTTGGAGATGCAGCATCCGTAGTTATATCCGGTTTTGAGTACGAAACTTTTCCCCACTAATACACGATGGATATTTTTTTCACTTAATGCTCTGTCAAGGGCGACGACCATTTATAGAGCACAAATTAAACACAATTTAGATTATCACACTCACTGCATTCTCGGAATGGTTGAGTGGGGGGGAAGGATGATCATAAACACGAAGAAGCATTTTGATCATAATGTCCTCTTTGTCGATGCAGAAAACTGGTAGTCGATCCTAGATGACTCTTTTACTTGTCGATGAAACAAACTCTTCATTGCAGGAAAACTATAGAAGTGATTGTGGATAGGCACACATTTTCTCTGTAGTGAGTCTGTCGCCGCTGGAAACTGGCTATTCTTCCTGTAGGGGCATATATCCACATTAGCATCTGTAAATTTTGTAGATATCACGAGCGGAACGCCCATAAATTTTGTAGGATATATCCGTTTTGCAAGACACCCACTTGTGCTTCGGTATCTATGGGGGATGTCGGCATTCGCCAGTGATGATGAGGCTTCAAATTGTTTTACTTCGTTTATTAGAAGGAGAGATCAAGGGAAATATCTACAAAAGCTGCTATGTACAAGTTGACATTTGAATAACTAGTTCCTTCGAGTAAGATAGATGGTCCCACAATTTTATCACATATCGGCGATGGGCATTAGAACGTGCGCTGGAGTTCAACTACATCCGAAGAAGGCGCAGAAGTGTAGAGGAGGAAGCGAGAACTAAACGTTTCTCAGTTTTGTTCATGAATAGAAGGCGTAGCGTGAGCTATCACATGACGCTGATTCGTGGTGCCATCTATCGAGTAAGTAATGAACTGGTTTTACAGTATATTTGAAAAATAGTTAATACTTTGAAAATTAGCCGGAAAATCGTACATGTATATATATATATATAGTCTAATATAAATAAATATGAATATCGTAGAACTAGTTAAAATTTTAACAATTTTTAGAAGCTGCTTAATAATTGAATGAAATCATTTCTGAAAAATTATGACTACATAAACATATTTTTATATAAATCAGTACACACAACCTATTAAATATTATCTAGAATTAAAGAAGCAATGAATTTACTTTTCTAAGACATTTCCATTTCTTAAAGTAATTCCAGATACGCCCGAATGTTGACTTTCTGAAATTTGAGTTTTAGCAAGTGAAGTCTTTGTAATTTCTTTCGCTCTCCCCAATCTCGGATAAGGATGTTTTTTAGGTGTCCGTGAGACAGAATTTTAAAACTAATGAATACTTAAAGAACTGATTTATTCAGATACGAGTCTCGAAGTATAAACTGTGCATGAATATGGGGAATGAAAACAGAATCGAATATCGAGGTATTGGTTATGTGACGTAGAATAGGGTTACTGCACTTATTCTTAATAGTGACACCCCCTGTTTTAATCCTGAAAAAATGCTAAATTTATGCTTATGATGTCCATGGAAATCTCTAAGGAGAATGATTCTCCCCCACAACTGATTGCCGATACTAATTCCGCCATTAATGATCAAACGGAAACGACCGACTCACCACCACCACCTCGTCTAGACCCGGATGCTTCTTCAGAAGAAACAGAAAGGTTCTTCATCGAGCATTCCGAGGGAATACGCTTATTGATCGAACTCAGAGATCGCTATGCCCTCTGGGCAAAAAGGCTTACTGCCGCTTCTTCACAGAAGCCTGACGACTTCGCGAAAGCTCACGCTGAGCTAGGCATTGCCTATGCTCAGCTCTCTGCCATCAAAGGGAAATTAAGTGTCCCTATTTTCAAGCTTCCGGCAACAACCGCAATTCTCGATAAGATCATCGAGGCGGCGAAAAAGAAAGCCGAGAAGCGAGCGAAGAAGGCGGCAAAACAAAATGTCGCCCGTTCTCCCGCTCAAACCCAGGAAGTGGGTGTGGCTTACACGAAAGCTCCGGCTCAGGGAGGGGCCTCCCTTCCAGCGAGCCAATCAAAGAAGCGAGCTGCCGAAAACGAACCAAAGCAGGGTAAGAAAGCTTTTTCTAACCTTACCACGGTCCAGACAAACACTACACCTAATATTAAGTCCAAAGGAGATGAGATTTCAGATCTCAGTGAGGAAGAGGACGCTGGGGAACCAATGAACCCCGCCACTCCTGTTAATCGCCCAAAAATTCCTTCTTTTTTCATCACACCGAAGGGTGATTGGAGGCAACTCCTCTCCTTCGCTCGGCTCGAAGCGCCTTCGCTATATAGCAAACTGAGCGGCCGCTTCCTCCGCCTCACGGTTAACCATGAGACGGAATACAGAAAGCTTGCGAACTTCCTACGCACTGAAGGCGTGGAGTTCAAGTCATATATGTTGAAAGCTGATCGTCCTCTAAAATTAATTTTACGTGGACTCCCATCGACCACCGACTTAGAAGAAGTTAAGCAGGAGATTGAGAGCGCAGGTTTTACTGTGCACAAAATCTCCCGCTTAAGTAAATTTCAAACCAAGGCTCCGATGCCCCTCATATATTTCCAAATTCTAAATAACCTCAATGCAGAATCAATTTACAACTACACCGACATGTTCGGAACAGTCATCAGCATTGAGAATTATCGGGGCAACAAGCGCCCCTCTCAATGCTGGAGGTGTCAGGGGTTTTTTCACTCCTCTGAGGTTTGCCACCTCCCTATTAAATGCGTCAAGTGCGCAGGGGCTCACCGAGCTAGGGACTGCCCCAATGACTTCGACACTCCTCTAAGGTGTGCAAACTGTGGCGGTGAACACGCGGCGAATTGGCGCCAATGCCCCCGATTCCCTAAGGGCAAGAATTCAGGCCCTAAACTTAATAGCAAAATTACTAATAATCAAAATTCTAACAAAAATTTAAAAAATAAAAATTCGGCCCCTAAACCAAAAATTGTTAACTCTCCCAAGAGCCAGCGTCCTCTCGAGAGTTATCGACAGGCAACTCCACAAGTATCATACTCCCAAATCCTATCCGGACAGACTATGGTTCATACCGCCCCTGTTCAAAATTCTACGGCTTCCCCCAGCTCCGGAAATTTTGGGGAAATATTCCGAGCTGTTATGGCTATCGCCAGTGACGCGAATGTAGACGAGCAACTTTTTGCTCGGGCATTCCGGGAGTGTCTCCCTGCCCTTCGCCAAGTCACAGCAGCTGACGACAAGGCCTGCATTATTTTTGAGGCCTATGTCGCACTTAAGCACGGGCGCGCTTACCGCGCCCCACCCCAACATTAAAATGCAATCGTGACGTGCACGACATTTCTCTTGGGTTCTGGAACGCAAATGGTCTGCGTTCCAATATTGACGAAGTCAGAAACTTCGTCACAGAGCAAAATTTTGATCTGTTTTTGGTTCAAGAATCAAAGCTCCAACCGGGGCAAGAACCCCAGATCGCCAACTATCGTCTTCACAAAGACGATAGAATAACTTTAACTCCTCGTATTGACGGAGGCACCGCTATATACTGTAAAAGTAATTATGAACATTGCAGAGTCCTCTTACCGAGGTTACAGTATATCGATGCAACTGCTATCGAAATTAAAATTAATAATTATCCACCTTTGCGAATAATTTCTGCTTATATTCGCTACACCCCCCACAATCGACACCAGTTCCCTGAGGAGGATTTTATTAAACTTCTTAATTCTGGTCAAAATTTAATTATTGCTGGAGATATGAATGCCTGTCATAAAGATTGGCACGATTCAAGATCAAACAATTTTGGCTATAAACTCAAAAATAATATAAGTAGAACTCCTGGTGCTAGGGTTGTTGCACCGTACACCCCTACGCACATTAACCCTAGGTCCCGACCGGGGGCTAGGGATTCTATTATTGATCTTGCAATCTTTAAAAATATTTCTTTTAATTATGATATAAGAGTCATCCATGATCTGAGCTCAGATCATTTACCGGTCATCTTGACTCTTCACACTAACTCTGCATTTTTAAAATTACCAGAGCAACTCTCTACCAATTGGGAGAATTTTAAATTTATTTTAAATTCAAAACCCCTCCCCATTCCAGAAACCTCCAGCAATGAAGATATTGAAAAATCTATAGAGCAAATTGGTGTAACTATTTCTGAGGCACTTGTGACGGCCTCAAAACCAAAATTTAAACCTCCTCCTCTGAGACTCCCTATAGAAATCAGAACTAAAATTCGTCACAAAAATTATGTACGGAGAGTCTGGCAAAGATGTAGGAATCCGGCTCTTAAATCTGAACTCCGTACACTCAGTAATGAGATTAAACGAAACATTAAACACTTTTCCCAGGAAAGATGGGAAAAACACATTGAAGGCCTATCGCCTGATACAAACACCCTTTGGAGGGAAACCTCCCGACTCACAAAGCCTTTTCACACCATTCCGCCCCTGAAGGGCGCCCTCGGCAGTGTTGCTGTAGCTCCTATTGAAAAGGCGGAAGTTATAGCTGATAGCCTTCAAAATCAATCCGAACCAAATGAAGACGAGAATCCCAGATTCTCAGCTCATACTACGCGGAAAGTCCAAAGGTTTTTGGCCTCCTCCACTTGCCTAGACCTGGAACCAGTCCAGGCTAGCGAAATTTTGGACTTTATACATAATACCAAAATGAAGAAAGCTCCAGGATTGGATTTAATTTCTAAGCGCATTCTTAAAAATCTCCCACTTTAATTTATTTTTCTTCTCACGCTGATCTTTAACTTTTTAATGGAGAACTGCTACTTCCCTAAGGCTTGGAAGATCGCCGTGGTGGTCCCCATTCTCAAGCCTAGTTCAGATGATTCGAATCCTCAAAATTATCGGCCCATATCGTTACTCAGTTCGCTGAGCAAAGCATATGAATGTGTTATTTTGAATCGCCTGGACCAGTTCTGCAATTCCAGGAATATTGTTATTCCAGAGCAGCATGGTTTTGTTCCCAAGTGCTCTACAGTAACACAGTTACTTAGAGTTACTGAAACGGTCCAGCAAGGCTTTTCCAATAACAAAGCCACGGGTATGCTTTTTATCGATATTGCCAAAGCTTTTGATAAAATTTGGCATGATGGGCTCATTTCCAAGATGATGCGACTTGGAATTTCGGACCAACTTATCAAAATTATACACTCGTTCCTTGACTCTCGCAGTTTCAGAGTTCGAGTCGAAAACGCAGTCTCCTCCCCCCGTCCAATCCTTAGCGGAGTCCCAAGGGATCGATTTTAAGTACAAGAATTTTTTCTTTGTACGTAAATGACATCCCGAAGGCTGCCAACATTCACTTAGCAATGTATGCTGATGACACTGCTATTATGTCCCAAGACATCTGCAATCGAAAAATTATTGAAAGATTGCAGACATACATTTCTCGTTTACAGCTCTGGCTCATTGACTGGAAAATTAAAGTTAATACATCTAAAAGCGCTTGCCTCCTCTTTACGAAACAACGGTGTATTGGCAATTTGCCAGCAGTCACCATTTTTGATCAACCCGTCCCCTGGGTCACTGAATATAAGTACCTAGGGTTAATTTTAGACGCCAAATTAAATTTTGCCCGCCACATCCGAAATGCCCATCAAAAGGCTATCGGAATGAGCAGTTTGCTCACTCGCTTGATTTCTCGTAAGAGCAAGCTGGCGATCAGGCACAAAATCTTGCTCTAAAAGTCCATCTTAAGACCGATCATGTTGTATGCATCGCCTATCTGGGCGTCCGCTGCAACCACCCATTTGAAACGACTGCACGTCTTTCAAAACACACACCTTAGGAAAATGATAAATGCACCCTGGTTTGTCCGGAATGAAGTCCTGCATAAAGATCTAAAAATTGAACCAATTCTAGAGTTCATTAAAAAACAATCATTAAATTTCTTCATCAGGATCCCTCAAATACCTAATGCACTGCTTCAGCAACTCCCCGCGTATGATGCGTCAATCGCATCTTCGCAAAAAAGACCGAGAGCCGCGCTCGGACATTCATATGTCCATTTTCCAGCCCTAAAAAGGCTGCGAGCGCACTGAAGTAATGCATCAGTGATATCCTGATTATTTTCAAAATTCAGGACTTCCCATCGATAAGTGGCACTGCCCCATGGTCAAAATGGACCTCGCGTAACACTATCGAGAACTCTCAAAATTTTAAAATCTTTAATTCTAGAAAATTAGATACTATTTAAATTTTTAACTACATTTTCCTAACATTTTTCGTCACCAGATGTCGCTTTTAGCGCTAAATTCAGCTTAATTCTTGTTTTTCAAACTCATCTCCTCGCGTTTTAAATTTTCCCTCAAAATTTTTAATTGCATTTTTCTCTAAATTGGTTTCGGTACGGCATTTCTTTTTATCTCAATTTAATTTTAACTTATTTTTCGCCTTGTTATAACCTCTCAAAATCCCGCGGACGACAGCTTTCTCGAAGCCGTTTTTCGTCTCCGAACTGAAGTCTCGCCCCTAACCTAGACTCCGCCCACCGCTATGTATGCTTCTTAGCTTCCCTTGCTACGGCATCCAATAGCAGTGCGCGCTCTCGTAATTTTAATTTCCAACTAGTTCTGGCAGTCGCCTCATTCTGTCGAACACCCAGGTGCTTGTTGCCTTGATCCTAATTATGATAGCAACTTAAATTACGATAAAACTTTAACTAATTATGCTCATTAAATTTATAAATTATGATGAGAGGGTAAGTTTAATATTTTAAATAGGTACCTCGTAACTTTAGCCGTTACCGTTACCGTTATGCTTATGAAGTAACAGAATCATTATTTGCGAAATATAGTATTGTTATCCTTAAAGAAAGACTTTCGAAATGCATTTTTAGACTATTTCCTTTTTTTATTTTTCCTTCAACCGTTTATTAAAACACTAAAAATGAAGGCTGATACATATGGCGCAATCTATAAATTATAAACTATTTCCGAAACTGGTTGCAAAAGTTCTTGTAGCAAGGATTCAAGTATTTTTCGTAAATTTAAAATTGTAGAGATTATTTTAAGCAATTTTGCGCTCTTGGACTGTTTTATAAGTGTAAATTACATTTAAAGCTAAAATTTCAAGTCTGAACAATGCGAATTTATCATGCTAGAATTCAATACAACAATCATGTTTTGCATTAAAGTCGCCTATTAAAATTCCGGTGGGATTATCTGAGAGGATATCGATTAAATCGTTATGGTTGATAAGGGTACTGAGGGGATGTAAAATTGTAGAAACTGTGAAGTATGGGTTTTCTTTGGTATTGATATGGATGGTGGTATTTTCAGAGGTGGAGGAATTTTTATATAATGAGCATATGATGATGAATTCTATTTTTAACTAATATTGCAGTTCCTCCACCCTGATAGGTTAATCTGTCAGAACGGTATGTATAATTATTTGGAATTTTAAATTTTTAGATTGGTCTGAGGTGAGTTTCCAGGACTCCTAGGATGTCTGGGTTGTAATCATCTATGAAATTCTCCTATTTTTGATTTAAGGGGTCTCAGGGGTGTTAAATTTTCCTCGACAGCTGAAAATGTATACAATTTTCGACTAAGTATAACTAATTTAAATTTATATTAAATAATTTGATATTTCTACACATGCTTTACAAATGTATGAGGTTTAAAATATATGTAAAATACGTAAAATATATTATTACTTTTTTATATTATGAGGCCACAAAAACAATCAAAATTTCTTTCAGAAATTTTGACTAAGTTCCACTACGCGCAAGATATTTTCAACACAATTAGTTCTAAGTACTTGCAAAAAGTTGATTTTCAAAGTCAAATATGCCCTCTTAAATGTCAACCCATTCAAAATTAAATAAATATTTAAATGTATTTTTAAAAAAATTAAATATTTAAAAATTTTAAACATTTTTATAAAAACTAAATATTTTCCAACTTTTATAAAAATAATAAATATATGACAATAAATTTGGGCTGAATTGAAAGAGTTTATTATACTTATTATACATACAAACTTTTAAGTGTTTAAGTATTATATGTTTTGAAATATCCTGCGCGTAAGTGAAAAAAACTCAAACTGAGAAAAATGCATTTAAAGTTATAAAATTCAATTATAAAATTAAATTTTGAAACTTACATATTAAAATGCTCCTGGATCATAAACTGTGCCTTCCTTTTGCTCTAACAACTCTCTTTCTTTAGTTTTCTGCATTCGTTTGGCTTTGCGTGCCTCAAAAGATGATGCCAAACTCCGTTTTTTCGAAATCTTGATTCTTCGTTTGTCACGTTCAGCCAGTGATAAGCAAATATTCTTGTCCATTTTTAAGCCAAACTTTTCTATTATGGAAATAAGTATTTGGCTACCATCATTGAAAATGCTGGTGGCCAGATTTGTAGCAATCTCTGCAACTTGGAGACCAGAACCAATTGTCTTCGGGCAAAATTTCCATATCAATGAATTCAGACATTCATTTGGATTCTGCGTCTTGCCACCTAAGCATTTTCTCAGTAGTGTTGGATGAGATAAATCTGCAAACACTGGCTTTATAACATCACGTACTGCTTTAGCAATGAGATTTTTATGGCTGTAGTTTGCCTGAGTATTGTTATTAATTGCAGCGTTATATCTACACCATGTATCTGGAGTTGTTGGACAAAACCAATGCATGGGTTCATCATTTGTGCTACATGAGTGACCCCAAACTGCCCAAATAGCTTTCCTCATGTCTTTCACACTTGTAGAATTGCTTCGAATAGCATTTCCATAGTAATGGGTAAGTTTATCAATCAAACTGTCAGTCAGCCTTCCTTTACCGCCAATAGTTTTACCGTCAGACAATTTCTTTTTCCCATGTACTGATTTAAGCTTCCTAAGTCTTGTGCCCATCCGCTTTTGCACGTGACCAACACATTCAACCTTCTGAATTAGATGATCATTCCCATATGGTTTGCTTTCAGAAAGAGCACTGAAAGTTTTAGCATCACCGTCTCCTATGTAGTTGGAATATTTCAAATCATGAAGCTTTTCGGAACGATTGAATATTCTCAGCATTCCATCTACCTCCATCTTACCCGCAGATCCAGAATAGTTTTTTCTGCATGAGATCCTGTGGTCTCTCTGCCATTTCTTGTACTTTGGACCAAATTTAATGCCTTTGTAATGATCACATCCTTTACAAAAAGACGATAGTACTTCCCTATCTAAAACTTTACCCGTTTCTGCACCTATTACAGAGCACACTCCAATTAATGACGAGTGTCCTCTCGTCTTCCAAGTCCCATCACCGCTGATTGTAAGGATGTTATCAGGAGACGAAGATTTTTCTTCTTCCGCTGCTCTCTTCATACTTGCTTCTGCTACTTCTTTCGTAACATGCAAGAGTTGGTTGTTGATAGCATCATAAGATTTTTGCTCGACAGGATCAGGAAGATTCATCATAGTGCAGAATGTTTTTAAGTCTTCTAAGCCTCTGCCAATACATCTCATTGCCAAAACAGATCTTCTATTTATTTCAGGAGCATTTTTTTTATTGCCAGTCATTTCACAGCTTCTAAAAGAGCTGACAATCCCACAGTTTTTACATTCTATCTGAAAACAAGAAGACAACCCCCGCCTTGATTTCTCAATTATTTTCATTGGTCCATGGCATTTAGTGCAACTTGACACAGACAGAATAGTATTAAAAACTAACATGTGATCTAGTATTCTATACCCTTTAAAATTTTCACTTACCGCAGAAAAATTATCTTCCAAAGAAGACTGAACACAAGACAACTTCCTGCTGGAAGCAGATTTTGTCTTTACATCAATCGTTGGTACAACTCTCTCAAATGATAAATTATTTTTACCTTTTCTAATGAATTGGTTCCCATAGAATCTCCTTTTCTTTGGACGCTTTCCAGATGGTCTTTTCGATGAAACATTATCCATATCTCAAGTGTAGATTGGGTAACGAATATGCTTATATTTATGCACAAAATTGTGTTCAAACAACGTGCGAAAATTAGCAAAATGAAATAAAGCAAGTATAAACATTGTGCTGAGTTGCAGACCTCCTTCTGATAAGTCTCAGCGATTAAAATATTTTAATGAGGCTGACTTAGAAATAAAATAAAGAAATGTAAACAGAAACTAAAATTTTGTGGGCGTGGCATCTGTCCATTTAAACACTGATCTTACCAAAACATACTTCGGAATTTTTCAAATAACTTTTGAAGTTTTTTGAGTATCGTCAAATGGATGGTATCAAAACGTTCAGCTTGAAATGAAGAACAACATATATTTTTTTCAAAAAATCGAAAAATTTGAAGTTTAACACCCCTGAGACCCCTTAATGTCATTTGCATTCCAGTTTGCAATCAGGAGGGATGGGGGTAGTTTATATAGCATATTAAATTTCAGAACAAGATGGACATCATATTGCAAATTACTTGGGATGACTTTTCAACATAAATCAAGTTTATTACCATCGAATATTTGTCCTATTAATTTAAATTGTTGGAAAGTTTCCATTATTTTATCTGACTTGAAGCTTTTGAAAAAAAATTTAATTTCATTAATGAAGGGACACCTGGTCAGACAATCATTGGTGGGTGGTTTTGGTCGCTTGAAGGTTGCTGGGCCAAGCCAGCAGTTTGGGTTGGTGGGCAGAGGTTTGAAATTTATAGGATTTTTGGGGCAACCAGACAATTTGCTGTATGGATCTCCACTGCAGTTACATCATTTGGGAGGTGGGGAGCTTTCTTGGTGGAGTACAACGTCCATGGGAGTTGGATTATTATCTCTTCAAATTTCACACTTCTTAAATACCCCTGCAGAATCTAGAGTGGTGAAAGGTGTGTCTGATATTTGATTAGTGTTTGATGGGAATTAATTTTATTGAAAGTAAGAATGACATATTTGAAAAATTTATTAGTGTTTTAGCAGCCAGAGGAACGTGGTTTTTGTTATTATTTGTTTAATGACATCAGTAAACAGTATTCATTACCTGAATTATTTCAGAAAGTAAATGATTAGAGATTTTAATTATAAGACATGACTTTCAATAGGTAATTCAAATGTGAGAGTTTCTAAATTCTTCTCTTGAACATGATTTTGTCTGTTCTAATCCTTTGAACAGGGGGTAAACTATTTCTTTGTAGTCGCCTTTGAGCCTGTGTTTTGTCAATTTGTTAATTAAGTGTTGATTTTGATCGTCAATATTAGCTAAGATATTGGTGGATTTTTAGCTTCCTTTCAATACGTCGCGGAACAAATTATAAATCGTATCATCATTATTATTATTTTTATTTTATTTTATCATTGATGCTTGAGAATTGATAGCAACGATATCAGAGATGAAATTATCAGTGCTCTTTGATGTCTGAATCTTCATCAGAGAGCTCAGAATATTTGTTACTTAATCACACTCTGTTTTTAAGCTTGTATCATAATTTTGGGAGAGTTTAACTTTCTTTACTTTTACTGTGAAATTCATTATCTTACTTACAGTAATGATGGTAAATTCATTTTAATTTTGTGCTCATTTCGAAAGCGGCTTCAAAAGCTAAGTTCTAAGTAGAGCTTAAAATTTTCGTTAAGCTTCCTGTTGAGATTTTTCCATTCGTTTTATTTTGAGTTCTGAGACAGTAATATTTAGAATTTCCAGCCCTCTTTGATATATTTACAACCATTTTAATTCTGGATCTATTTCAGTTTCTTTTTAAATTCCCACCCTTATTTACCCCTATGGGTAAATGCTTTGATAAAGTATGCACAATATTTTAGTACTTCAGATCATTCTCACAGTTACATTAAAAGGAAATGCCCGTGATAAAACAGAGAGAAACATTCGATTTCGGTACATATCCTACTTCAAAATCATACTTTAATAATAAAATCATTCTTTGTATCCTAAAGATATTATGCACAGGTTTCTTAACAACTATTAAGAGATTATCCCTCTGTTAGCTTGAACTTTACAGTTCATATACAAAATTATGGTATTTTCAATGAGAAAACAATTGCCAATATTTTCAACCAATTCTTCACTGTTTTTGTTAAACTGCGTGAGAAAATGATACAGGTTGACCTTTGGATTAAAAGGATCCTAGCCCATCTTTTTACCACTGCTATTATATTACTATATATCACTTGCACCAAATACTTTTTAAAATTGAACTTTATTAACAATTATTTAATGTTTACAAAGGACAATTTTGTTCTTTTCCCACCAAATTTTGTTTTCATGAATGATTTCTTATCGGCAACAACTTAGATACATTGGGTACAAATTTGAAAAATTCACCATGCCCAATAATCTCCTAACTTCAGTTTTGATTTTGGTGTTGGCATTGCAATAATTTTAATGTGATCTGACTTTCAGGTTTTATACTGATTTAGATATAAAATGACCAACATATTGTTACGAAATTGTCCGGTGTGTACGTGAACAGTCCGACGAGCAATAATAGAAAATAGTAATTTATTCTTTAAAATAAAAACCCAGCAATTCGCAGTTTACAAAGCAAGTGTCGATCATCGCTTCACCCTGAAGCAAAAACCTCCCGACGATCAGCGGCTCTGTCTATTTGTACCTTCTGGTCGGATGTGACGTGTCACATAGAAAAGTTCTCCAATGTTTCTGGTCTTATTCTGAAACGTCTCGACAGCTAGATTCTAATTTTGAACATTCTGTGATGCATCTCTTTGTCGCTGTTTTGTATCGAAGGCCGGAAGTCGATTTCTCTCGTTTTTCTCCTTGGCGTCCAGATAGCCTGTAGAAGTCTCCTAGCAACCAAATGATCAGTACTGCTGGAAGCAACATTTACAATTGTAACATCGTTCTCTTTAAATAGACTGACGTCCTGGCGGCAGTCTCATTGCGAACAACCATGGTTAGTCAGTTTGATATGGAGCTAGCTGATTAATATGAATGACCTTTCGGTTTAGCATTCGGCGACTTCTGAATTCTGTAGACAATGTCATTTAACTTCTTGACGACAAGTATAGCCTTCCTACCCTTGTTGCAGTTTAAGGCTCAGTCCTTCCGTCGCTTTGGTTATACATCCATACAGAATCACCCTCCTGAAATCGGTGTTCTGTCGCTCCGGAGTCGTAACGAGTCATTTTTCACTGGCTAGTTTATTCGCTCTGGCAAATGCGTACTCTTCCAAATGTGCCCTAAGTCCCATGGCCCATTCAGGAGGAAGGGCATCAGTCATGTCCAAAGAGGATACTTCACAGGCAGTCGAAGCGTTCGGCCAACAGCATCCTTCTGACGGAGTCCATCCAGTCGCTTCGTGACGGTAACTTCTATAGGCGCGAGAGGTGGCAAGGCAAATGCATGTCCCAACAATTTTGATTCTTCGAAACGAATAAAGACAAATGGTTTAAAATCACCGATTAAACCTCTTGATGCCATCGGGACACTGGATGTTGAGCTGTAGTTCGACAGAATTCCCAAACGTTTGCACAGCCTGGTAAAGAGTTCAGAATTCAAAATGCAAAATTGATCTGAATGTACATCATAGGCAATGCCATAATGTTATCCAACTACGAACGAGTTCTTCAGCTACGGTGGAAGCTCCCTTGATCTGGAATGGGATCGCCACTACTTCGTGAAATAATCTAATAATAATAGGACGATCGATTGCTATTTCCAGTCACAGGAAAAGGCCCCATTATGTCCAAAGCCATTCTTTTCGAACGGCGCACCACATTGTAATGTTGCAGGCGACCTTTAGTTCTGTTTTGTCCTTTCTGGCTCCTGCAAGCGTGGTATTCTCTGCACCCATTTCTCAACGTCAGCGCGAAGTCGATCCAATAAAATCGCTCTGCTCTATTTAACGTTTTCATGACACCAAATGGCCTCCACTTCTTGTGCTGTCGTGAGTCTCTCGCAGAACTTGGAATTGACTTTTTAAGAAAATAAGCTGCCATCGACAAGAGTTTCCATCACTCTCCCACTTACGGTATAGAACGCCGTCCCAGATGGGCGGGAGTCCCAAAGAGCCCAATACCGTTTTGCAGGGACCTCCGGAGAGATTTCAAGATGGTTGATCACGAATTTAATTTCTCTCCAGAATTAACTAAATGTCTGGATCCTCTAGTTAAGCCTGATATCACTTGAAGACCAAAATCAGAAGCTGTAGTTGTTTGAACTCTAACGGAAATATCTGCTACTCTAATCCAAACTTTTCTCGACACTCTCTTTGCAGGGTCTCCGGAGAGGGCTGCATTACAGTGAGAAGTTCCTTGGTGATGCTAGATTTCTGAAGTCATATTTTGAAGTCGTTGAATCCAACGAGCTACCTGGCCTTCAGGTTCTAAAATTTAAGCCATCTCAATGAAGCATGATCAGTCCTCAAAACATTCTTCCGTCCATATGTAATGATGAAAATGTTCTATAGATTTAACAATGGCTAACAGTTCTTACGGGTGACGCACTCCTTTCCGGCTTACCCAAGCCTTACTAAAGTAAGGATGACACACTCTTCGTTCCCAATTTTCTGGGATAGCACAGCTCCTATTCCTTCACATTGGCATCCGTATCCAGAATAAAATCTGTCAGTCCGGGGTTAGGTCAGAACAGGAGGCTGTCAGTGCCTGCTTTAAACTATTGAGAGATTTCTGGCAATCTTCTGTCCAATTAAAGTTAGATTTGCTTCCACACTTATGAAGAGGCCTAGCTATTGTGGAGAAATTTACAAATCGACGGTAATACAGAGTCCAAGAAAACTTCGAAGCCGTGTACTGTCTCTGGATGAGGCCAATCAACCACTGCTTAATTTTCTGGGTTTTCACTCCTTCGAAATAACGTGTCCAAGGTAAGAAACTCCTTTCGAAAGAATTTACTTCTTAGGGCTTAGTTTAAGGTTGGCTTTCTGCAATCTCTGAATACTTTTCGAATATTACTCAAATGTTCTTCGAATGTTTTCCTACTGTAATAATGTCATCTAAATACACTACAGGCTTCAGATGGAAGTCCACAACACGGTCTCCATCAATCTTCAAAATGCAGGTGCATTTCAAAGTCCAAAGGGCATTACCTTAAATTTCCAAAGTTCCCGTCTGGTGGTGAAGGCTGTTTTCTTTGTTTCAGGTTGAATTCGCCACATCCACTTTTCAAATCTAATGAAACCATTGGCTCTATTCAAAGAATCCAGGGTGTCGTCTATTCGAGGCAAAGGGTAGCTGTCCTTTTCGTAATTGTTCAGTTTTCTATATAGTCAACACAAAACCGTGTTGGATCCGTCTTTCTTCTTAACAAGGACGTGATAAGTGAAGCCCAGGGTCCAGACGACTTCGATAATTCCGTTGTCAACCATTTTTAACTAGCTGCCCAGCTTCTTCCTTCCTAAAGAGGCAAACGTCTTAGATTTTGTTTAATTAGAGGATTATCACCTGTATTGATTTTATACTGATAACATTACAATGGCTGATATATCAGCGTCAGTTAAGGGAAAACAAGTTCCGAAATTCTGAGCAATTTTGTAGTGCTGTCTGCCATCTTCAGTCCTTCTAGATTCTCCAAGATCGAGTGGGAGGGTGTTCTCCAGAAATCCTTGGGGACGAGCAATATCAACCACTGTCTCATATGATAAATGATAGCTCCTTTGTCCATGGTCTTTGGTTTATTGTCCATTCAGAATTCGGACTGGAATCGTTTCCTTTTTAAATTGGACAAGTGTGGCTGCAACATGACACCTTTTTCAGAAATTTACAAAGAACTGTTACATGGGCATGGGCCTGAAATGTTCAGAAGCTTTAGTAACTCTTCTAATGAGGTATCTAGATCTTGCCGGTATTGTCTTTTTGGGTAATACGGAGCATAACTTTGAAACTCTATATTGGCCGAGAACAACGGAATTTCCTCCCTCCTGTCCGTACCTCATTTCAGGTCTACTGTAAAGTTGAACTTTAAAGAAAATCCAGGCGAAGTATGCATGGATCGGTGATGTCAGCTACGTAAACTTTGTGCTGAAATCGTCTGGAACCACATTCGATTGATGCCTCAACTTCCTGCATGCTAACTTTCTACCCAGTGGCTGTCTTAAAAATATTTGGAGCCGTATAGATAAATTGTTGATTCAATTTCTGGAGTGATGTCGGTTCTAAAAGAGTTATCTGCACCTGTGACCACTAACATCAAACATGGACACCCCAAATGATCCTCTAAGGTTGTCCATTTTTCTTCCGCTCAGTGCGAAATTTTCACCTTCTACAGGGTTTTCTTAGAAAGGTGTGCCTCTTGCCCCCAAGACGGCCTTGGCTTCTAGTTTTGATTTGACTTAGTTATAATCCTCTGTAAATGCCCTTTTCTGTTGCACTACCAGCAAGCCGCCATCTGGTTCCGTCGAGCACTTTCTTTCAGTGATGCAGTTAGGTCAATTTTTCCAGCCTGTCGAATAGAGATTCAAATTTATCCTCTTTTTAATCATCCTTCACTTCTAAAGATCTTGCTGCGTTTGGAGGTTTTGGAACAGTTCTTGTACATATTTCATACTGTATGCCAGAGCTGGAGCCTCAAGTCTTTGGTGATCATCAACCGTTGAGTGTTTAGTATTCGTCTCTGATGGCGTCGACGAAGCATGCTAAATCCTTCCCGGAATGTCCAGAGAACAGTCGGCATAGGCCAGGCTCATTAGGACACTCCACATCGGCGGTTAATACTTTGCAGACTTTAACCCGCTTCTGCCGTCTGTTCTCTCAATTCAGTCCTGTAAAATTGGTAAGATGACTGTCCCCAAATGGGGATTCCGAGGCTCTTCAATAGTCACATTGTCAGATTTCCAGCTGGATTCCCTTGAAGGACCTCTGCTGCAGACTCTCGGAGATGCCACAAGTTGACTAGCTTTCACACGACCTGTCCATCCGTTTGTTCACAACAAATTGCGTCTTAAAAATTGGTGACTCAGGACGTCTTTCGTTCGTCAAAATGTCAAGGATTTGACTGTCATTCAGAATATGACCTCTGAATCAGAGAATTGATTGATCTTTTCAAGATCACAAAGCTCTTCCAGGAAGCTGATCTTCTCTTTGACTTACACTCTTTACTTCGTTAATCTCGCCCTTTGAACATCTTCTTCACCTTTTCCTATACATGAGCTGATATGTTTTATCCCCAACTTGCGTCTCGACGTATTCCTCATCTCATCTGCCCTTTTCCATCTTCATCTCTTCTTGTCCGACTCTCATCTCCCTCTCTTGTCCAGCTTCCATAGATTTCTTCATCTCAGCCAGCAACTCACAGCATTGCCGCTATCAGACGTAGCCTGGAGATCTTGTTTTCTACCCATACACAAAAGATAAACCCCACTGACACCAAATGTTACGAAAATTGTCCGCTGTGTATGTGAACAGTCCGACGAGCAGAATAATAGAAAATAGTAATTCTATTCTTAAAATAAAACCCAGCAACTGGGTGGCAGTTTACAAAGTAAGCACGATCATCGTTTCACCCCGGAAGAAACCTCCCTGATGACTGTCAAAGTGCCTGTTCATTTGTTCTTCTGGTCGGATGTGACGTCACATAGAAAGTTCCCCAATGTTTCGGTCTTTCCTGGAAACAACGACAAAGCTAGATTCTACTTGAACATTCGTGATGCCCTTTAATGCCAAGTTTGTATTCCAAGGTCGGAAGTCGATTTCCTGCTTTTCTCCTTGGCGTCCAGATAGCCTGTGGGCGTCTCCTAGCAACCAAATGATCAGTACTGCTGGGAAGCAACATTTAATATATGTAACAATATTTTACCTCTGACACCCTATATTGTAGTTTATCTGGATTAAACTTTATGTTTAATGATCTAGCTCTTTCAAGAACTTAGCATACTGTAATATGCGAACCTTATTATATCCTGCAACAATAATACATCAAAATAAATCTCTACACCCTCAATATCTTTAAAATGCTTCTGATTTTCTGAAATACCTCAGGTGCAGTAACTATTCAAAAAGGCAATTTATTGAATTTGTACATTCTAAAAGGTGTATTAAATGTATAAATTTCAGAGCTAACTTCATTTAGAGGTTCATGCCAAAAACCATCTTTCAGATCTACAACAGAAAATATTTTCTTACCCTGTAATCTACAAATGATATCATCTGTACAAGGGATTTGATAATGCTCTCTTTTTATAACTTTGTTAAGATCTCTAGGGTCTAAACATAATCTCAGATTTCTATTGGGTTTTTCTACAATAACCAAACTTTGTCTCCAATCAGTTGGCTTATTAACTTTCGACACTATTCCTTCTTTTTCTAAATTATTTAAGATACTTTTTAATTTAGGCTGCAAAGCCCGAGGAACACGTCTTGGAGGATGAATTACAGGTACAAAATTATCTTTCAAAGTAATCTGACATGGTTCATTTGGAAATTCCCCTATTCCCGTAAATACATCTTTATATTGCTTAATTAACTCATTTTTACTTATTACACTACATTCACTAGCATCAATTCTTTCAATAAGTTTCAATTCCTTTTAACCCTAATATTGGTTTGGATTTTACATTTACTACATAGGCAGGCAATGGAACATTTTTGAGTTTATTTCTAGAGCAATTAATTCTAAGAGAACCATCTGGCTTTAATTTAAAATTACCATATGTTGTTAAAGATAAATTAGTTTCACTAAGTTTTGGTTTAACTTTGAACATATTGAAAATATACAATGGCAAAATATTTACTTCAGCACCAGAATCCAGTTTAAAATTAACATCAAAGCACTTATGATTTACATCTAATGTAATATTTTTATACCATGTTGTTTCACCCACCATTTCTATATTTTTATCAATAGAGTCAGTAAAACTTATCATATCACACTTAGTTTCATTCACAGTAACAGAATCTAGAAAAAACAACGTATTACAAGGCAAAATAAAAACTTTCCACAACTGAAAAATACGGTCTCCACCTCCCAGTCTTTTCTAATTCTGAAATTCCTTAAACATTTAATGGAACTCTTAAATACGGAAAATAAAGGCAAATATTATAATAAAATCTAAAAGTTTTTCCCACCGCAATTAGCGCTTTTCAAACCATACAAAATCACATCTGCGAAAAAAAAAATAGAATCTCATATCTTCGAAAAAAAAAATAGAATCTCATATCTTCGAAAAAAAAAATCTCATACCTTCGAATTGCTGGATAAGCAAATTCTTAAAATTGTCATTAGAGGTCTTTCAAACCAATTACGATCCCCAAGGTATAATTCAAGAATTAGCTGATTACAATCTCATAGCCTCCACCTATAATATTCTTTGTTCAATAAAAAAAAAAAAAGAACCCAATCTTTCGATGTTTTTAGTGACTCTTCCCAAAAACGAGGAAAATAAATCCATCTTCTCAGTGACTTATAAGTAAAAAATTAAAAAGTTATCTTTAGTAATAAAAATTGGAAACCTTACGCAAACGAAAATAGTCAGACCAATGTTATAGATGAAAAAACTCCTATCTTTCAAGATTTTTTACAAAAGAACATATATTTGTTTGAACTGCGCAGATACCCAAACACAAGAACTGGCAATACATTGCATAATACTTCCCACCCACCAACAAAATGTTACAACTGTCGAAATAAAAATACTTTTAATTATTCAATTTGCACAGAAAAAATCCATCGAATTTCAAACCTTCACCTTCCCCGATCACAAACTATTATGATGAAAGAAAGAAAAATTTTGAAGTTTATTGGCGCAAGAGCCAGATGTAACTATGCAGCGCCAAACAAGATTTAACTGTGTTCTTATATGTAAAGAAATTAGGAAAAATTCGATATAAAAACCAACGTTTTTTTATGGTGGCAAAATTTATTAAAGAAAATTATTGAAATATTAGTTAAAACTGAAATATTAGTTATTTTTAACTTTAAAATTTACTTAAAAAGAGACATTTGTGAGCGTATTAAAAAATTCATAATACTCATAAAATCAAAACATGCATTTGAAAGTTTGTAAGTCATTCTATTAAAAAAAATAGGAACCAGAATTCAGAAAAAATTATTGATAAGACACGGCGTCAAATAAAAGTTTCTTGCGAATGATTACTGACTGAAAGCCAGCAACACTTACTATCTACCCTTTGTGAGTTTTACGATACCTCATGTGGCGTGTGCCCGGTGTTCCAAGAGGGGAAAAGAAATTTTTTCCTCAATCCTAAATGCGCCGAGGGGAAAGAATAATTTGATTTATTCAAATTGTTGAAATATTTGTTAAAACTTGTCGCAAATGTCTAAATATTGCATTGTTAGGCGAGTACGAACGATTCCCAAAATTTCAAAGCTCTAGCTTGATGGGAAGCTGGTTAAATTAACGATCGAAAATCTGATGATACACACACCAAGTAAAATTCAGAAAAACGTTTTAAAAAAAGAGAGAGAGAGAACAAAAGTTGGTTGACATCGTTGGTTAAAGGACGGCTCGTGTAATCCAGGGGTGTGTCAACCATGTTTAACAGAGACAGTAAACCCCATAGGAAAGAAAAAATCCTTAAGGTTCATCAGGGTCAGGCAAATTCTAGAATTAACAATAATCAAGCACCCACGGACCAAATCTCCACACCAACCAAGATTGAGAATAAAAAATTCCTTTTCGTAAAGGACTACAAAAACCTGTTTCAATTTCTTAATATGATCAAAATAACTCTGTCTGACCATCTCTTCAAATTTATAGGAGAAGTTTTCTGAAATATAAACCAAAACATTTTCCCAAGAAAAAAAAAATCATTTCCTATTATGTCTGATAAAATTAATATCCGGACATTGTGCCCCTAATTGGAGGCTTCACTGAAAATATGTGTGATTTCATCTCATTGTCTCGTCTTTCTTTTCTTCCATGTAAAATAAAATACACGAAAACATTGAATTAATTGTAATTATTTACAATTATTAAAAAAAATACTTCTTCAAAGAATCGGATTCTCAGGTTGCAACTATTTTTTTTTTTTTTTTTTTGTAAAATAAACTTATCTCGTAATATAAATACTATTCTACCCCTACTTTTATTTACTATCTTCCACTTCCCAGCCTTCTCTTTCTATTGCATCATGGAAAGTCAAATTTTCTTTAGCAGATATTTCACATGTATCTTTCCTTTTTCAACTCATGAAATTAAAATCACACAGAGAGTAAAGTGTCCTAAGGATTAGCACTCTGGTATCATCTCATTGTTGTGATTCAAGGGATTTTTTTCAACGAGCAAAATTGTATCATTTTATGAAAGCAAAACAAAGAGCGTCAACATTGGAGTAGACATCTAGCAATTACAGAAGGAACTTCCTTCAAATAAGAAAAAGTACGAAGAACATTAAGTGACATAGGAAGTTATTTTAATAGAAAAGACAGCCCAAAACATTAATTTGAAGATGCTACTTCAGTTTCAGATTTCCTTTTTAGCATTCAACAAGAACATTTTTTGACTGCTTGAATACCATGATAGTTTACTTCAGTCTCAGAATACAAGCCTATGCTGTGTAATTGTAATTATTAAATGTGTAAAACAAGAAGCTTGAGATGTACTACCAGAAATACAGACTTTGTCTTCTGTCTTTGCAGTAAGTGAAAGACCGAGAAAGACAGCGAGAACACTGACAAGAAGTAAATTGTATTGGGATCTCGAGTACATTTCCTTTTAACTAAATTTTCAGATTACTTTACTACATTATTTGAACCAAGAGCCTTGTATTGTGACAGAACATTGACTTATGTAAATTACCAATATATAAATACCTATATAAGATGTATAGTGAGTATTAAGTAAAGAAATAGAAAAACTGGAGATATTAATAAGATTATACACAAAAGAAGAGACAGAAGTAACAAGACTGTACAGCATACCAGAGGTAAAAGTAAGAGTGAGATTATCTTTTTTGAGGTATGATATAGGATGGATGAAATTAAGTTGCACCATTCCTCAACCCTGTCTACTAGTTTCTATAAATGAGATCTAAATAATAATAATAAAAAAAAAATGAGAATGAAAAGTGTGACTAAGTATCAAGATTTTAGGCTAAAATTTTAACCTAGGACTTCAAAAATAAGAAATATTTTTATGACAAAAGAAAAGAGCAATTGTTGTAAGAAATGTGAATAGTTTCTCGGATATTAGAAAACAATAAAAATTCATTCTTAAAAAAATATCATAAGACTTTGTAACTATATAATTTCCTTAATACCAGGAAAACAGTATACAACTTTACCAAAGAATTAGAAGATTTGAATATGAAAACAATTCTAAAGCAAAATCGGTGCAATACGCTTTTAAACCACTTTGCACAGATTTCGAAATAAATAGTGAAAATGCGAATGAATGTAAAGCATTTAAAGACAGACTAAAAAGAATCATAATTTGATGATGAGATTTAGAATGAAAGGCATAAAATTAGAGATTTCAAAAGGCCAGGTTATGAGAAATGGAATGTGCAAAAAATTAAAAAGGCTTCTCAGTTTAAAGCTACTTTAAACATTTTCACATTAGCACAGAAAATTAAATAAATTATTCATAGCCAATGATAAGAATAGAACATTGAATAATATAATCATTGTCAGCAGTTTTCTAAATAAAAAGAGTTATTAAACTGTACAGACTTTGAAATAGTCTTGTGTGATATCATTTTATTAACAGGAGAGAGAGAAGTGATCATGTCAGTTGTACTCTTTTGAGAAGTGTTCAAATTACATTTGATGCCAATAGCTCTTTAATTGACAACTATATTTAACACATAAAAATAGTACATCAATTTAATGAATTTAACAGACCACTTATCAAAAATGAAACAGTTTTCTCAAGTCCTGAAAATAAAAGAATTTCATTCAAATTTCTTAAGATAAATACGTTTTATTTCAACAAAAATAAACCATTGGTGATTGATGCATTTAAATATAACCTTAACTGCATTTTCGATACATATTGTCAACACAGTTCATATGTTGAATGCAATTACATAATGGAAACACTCAGAAAATAAAAAACAACTGTCAAATCAATTAGTGCCAATTATAAAACATTCACAAGCTGTACTTTGTCATTATTTCAGTTTATTGTGTTGTGTAATAATAAAATTAGTGTGTTCTCCCATATTTTATGTTATTCGGTAAGTATAATTTTGTGCAATAATAAAGTATACTCGAACAGATGAAGACAAATGCATGATAACAATTGTAAAATATGCTTATCTTTTTGTTACGAATCATTTAACATAAATGAAAATATTTTACAGATATATTTAAAAGAACACTTATAGGAACACTCTAAGACATTCAGCTATCACAAAGAACAACAAATGATTTGAAGAATAAAAATGGTTAAAAAGAAAAAAAAATTATATAATGTATCTTTACATTACATAGTATGTAAAGTCACCAAAAATGATACAACCAACACCGTTTTGCATCAAATGAAGTAAACATAATTCAAAGGCGCATAAACATTTTTACTGTGAGTTGTCAACATTAAAGTCTGCATGGCGAGAATTGCACTGGCAAATGGAAAAGTACTGAATATTATCTGCTGTTTATCAAAAGTCTTCTGTCATTCTAAATTAAGACTTTTAAGAATGAGAAATGATGAAAGAAAACACAAGACCAATTTATATAAAAGAGTAATCAAAATTTCCAAAAACCAATATGTCAGCTTGAAATATATTTACCACACCAAAACTCCCCAGTAGCCACAGGGCACTGCACTTTAAATCACTTTTCAACCAAAAAATTACAATATTCTCTACATCAGAATTATAAAAAAAAAAATTATTTTCTTAAAAATTACCAATTGTCAAATCCCCGATAAGTTTCAAAGTGTAAAATAAAAATAATTCCTAAAAATTTTATGATAAAAATAATTTGTAACCATTCTATTACAAAGAATCTACAGAAAATTGAAAGATTAGTTTATTTAATATTCCCAAATATATCAACGTAATTCTTACAAGATATGACACAAAGAAATCTGTGTAAATCTGCCCTATAATTTAAATATATTTAAGCATTTCATAAGTAATAAACAATCAGCACTTTATTTTACTCTTTAAAATGTAAGAAATGCGAAGGTCATCATTGGAGAAAAATAAATAAACCCAAATAACTAAACATTGCTTCTCTATTTATATTTCAAATTCTTTTTTTGTTGTACATGCAAATAATTTCTTAATGTACTGCAAATGAACAAACTTTTAAAAAATATAACAATTTATATTAGTAGAGCAAATGTTTTTTTAAATGGTGCATACACAGAAAGACTTCTCACAAATTTCACAAACATAAGGCATTTAATTGGTATGAACACACAAATGATTTTTTAAGTGCACATTTTGTGAGAAAGTCTGCTTGCATATTTCACACTAAAAAGGTTTATCATTATTATGAATACGCAAATGTTGTTTTAAATTTCCACTCTCAGAAAATGCTTTTTTGCAAATTTCACACACATATGGCTTTTCCTTCGTATGAATACGCATATGTCTTTTAAAATTATCACTTGCAGAGAAAGCTTTCTTGCAAAATTCACAAACATGAGGCTTTTCATTGGTATGAGTATGCAAATGTTTCTTTAAGTTACTACTTGTAGAAAAAGCCCTGTTGCACATTTCACACACAAAAATCTTTTCATTAGTATGAATACGCAAATGCTTCATTAAATGACCACTTTGAGAGAAAGCTTTCTTGCAAATTTCACAAACATAAGGCTTTTCATTAGTATGAATACGCAAATGAACTATTAAGTGACCACTAAGAGAGAATGCTTTTTTACAAAATTCACAAACATAAGGCTTTTCCTTGGTATGAATAAGCAAATGATCTTTTAATTGCACATTTTGACAGAAAGCTTGCTTGCATATTTCACACTGAAAAGGTTTATCATTATTATGAATACGCAAATGTTTTTTTAAATTCCCACTCTCAGAAAATGTTTTCTTGCAAATTTCACAAACATAAGGCTTCTCCTTGGTATGAATACGAAAATGCCTTTTTAAGTGAGCACTTTGAGAAAATGTTTTCTTGCAAATTTCACACACAAAAAGTTTTTCATTAGTATGAATACGCAAATGAACCATTAAGTGATTATTCCTAGAGAATGTTTTTTTACAAACTTCACAAATATGAGTCTTTTCACTGGAATGAGAAAGCAAATGTTTTTTTAAACTATCATTTTGAGAAAAAGCCTTCCTGCATATTCCGCAAACACAAGGCTTGTCATCAGTATGAATACACAATTTCCTTTTTAAATTATCACTTTGATTTGAATATTTCTGGCAAATTTCCGAATTACAAAGTTTTTCATTTTTCTGAATACACTGAAATTCACACTTAAAAGGTTCTTTTTTCACAGCACAATGAAACATAATGAACTATTGCAATGAGAAAAGTTCTTGCAGCACGGAAAACACAAAAAATGTATTCAATTTGTGTGAGGGAATAAACAGCTCTTCAAATAAAATAGTTTATATAATTATTAAAATGAAATTGAAAGGATTGATCTGTTGCATATTTAACAAATAAAACAAATTTAAAGTTATCTCATTGATTTATTGATTGCTTTGTTTGTGGAATAGCGACAACTATTATATCGGGGAACTTAACCCTCACGGGCTTCTATCCCCTGTGAAATGACTATTTAATTAAATGGTGAACTGAACTTTGGTTTTCCACTTGCCCAGAAGTTAATGAGTTATTATTGATATTTAAAATAAATTACATTGCAATAGCTTTGAAAGTTAAAGTTTTTATAAAATACTTTAAAGTTTTAAAATTTAATTGTTGATTAAATAAAATTATTATTATAGATTCACTAATTAAAAATTAAGTGAATAATCAAAATTAGAATGGATTGCTTTGAGTAGGTTTAGAATATTGCAGCAGAAGTCTATTGAGTTCCTGCTTGCTTGCTCGGTCTGGCGTATAGAGAGCGCGTTCTGTGATTGGTCGGTGGTATGGTGTGACTAGGGGTGAATTCTTGGTATGGTGGGACTAGTGGTGACTGTGTTTGAGTTTAATCAGTGTAATTTTAGGAAAATGAACTACATATTTATAATATCAGGATTTCTCTTGGTCTGTGTAGTTGTCGGTTATTTCTGAGTGGGGTGTATTTTTCTATTTCTTGAATGGTTTTATTGTTTGATGCATCGATTTTTTGGAAGAAGTTTTCAGATAATTTTTTAATGAAATTTTTTAGGTTGGGTAGTTTAATTGAAAATCTGATATCAGTGTTTTTCATGTACCATTGGGTATTTACTATTGTTCTAATGGTGGAATTTTGGGATTTTTCTAGCAAGTCGAAGGTGGTGTTAGCACAGTGTGACCAGACCGGGCTAACATAGGTCAGGATGGGTCTTAAAATCAGGGTGTAGATGTTTGTGGAATACCATGCAATAAAGGCTGTTATCCCCTTTTCTTTTAATTCAATAAATATCAAAATATTTCATCTTTTTTAAGAAAGCTCTGAAAATTTCTGTTTGCTTCGGTTCTCTCCAAAAATTCTTTGAAATTAATACTGTACTGTGGGTCTTTCTGAAGAATATTCCATCAAAGATTTCTCTATGGGACAAGTAAGTACTGCATGTCTAAAGAATATGTTCCAAATCATTGACGTGGTTACAGGTGCTACATAGTGCGTTATCGTTTAAATGGAAATTATGCAAAAGCACTGGCATTATTTGCTGATTATTATCCTTAGTATTTCTCTCCTCCTGCTTCCATATAGATACTAAGTCCATGTTGGGGATGTTTCCTATGATTTCAAAATATTTGCTAGAATAAAAGCTTTCATTAGTTCTTTTCATTAAGTCTTGGAAAATAATTTTATTGATGTTTTATAAGGCAATGCAGTCAATGTACACATTGGATTCCGTTACCGATTTTAACGAGCTATCTACCTGTTCATTCCGAAAAAGTTAGGACAACGCGTCCCTTAATCCAAAGCAAAATCCTCTGAGAATGAAAATGTGACTCAATATAGATTTTGTTGACTTAACTGTGAATGATTTTTGGGAATTTTATAATGTATTTTTTTTAATGTTGATAGAACAGAATAGCTATAGGTGTAGTTCCTATTAGTTTTTACTGTGAAAATGAATGTAGGCAGTTTTGTTTATAGATGACAACATTGTAGGAAAAATCAAAACATGTATTTAAATCAAAACAGCACAGCACAGTACAAACATTAAACACTCTTTTTCGCCATCATCTTTTCCAAAACACAACCGTTACAGGTTTTTCCTCTCATTCTTCTGTTGCCACTCTCCAACAGAGAAACTTACCTTTCGTGGAGTTTGATCATGACGCAACATTCTCCCCACCTTGAGTTTGGGGATACAAACTCAAAACAACAAACATAAAGATAATATATGCATACAATTTGAGATAAAAAAGAAATACAAATAGCAATACAAATATTTCAAAATATTAGAATGCAAATTTAAATCAATATTTTAAAATTCAAATATAGAAAGTTCAAAAGTTTGTTTAGAAGTTTATAAATCCAGTCCTTTAACTGGTTTTATTTCTCATCCTGAGCTAGTCACGGGAACAGTTTTATTAGAGTCGGTATTGAGCTCGGGATATTCAGTTACCACTTCCGGACCCTTCCGGTTTTCCGATACGACTTGCTCGTAGTTTGGTTTCAATTCTAAAGGGTACAGTCGTTGGATTGGTCTTAGTACGTTTCCCTTTTCAGTTCGCAGTTTAACAAGTCTGATGATTCCATCTTTACCTGGAAAAAGCTCCAGTACTCTTCCTAGCAGCCAATGCAGCCTTTTTTTATCATCTGTACCAATTAAAACTATGTCACCTACATTTATCTTATCTTCTCTTTTGGTAACTGATGAACGAAGGAAACCCAGGTACTCCCTTTTAAACCTTTGTTTTAGATTTTCACGAACCTTCTGAATATAGCTCCATCTCAAAACAATATTAGTCTTTTCAATTTGATCCAAATCGGAAACATTATTCAATGGAATATCCTGAAGAAACATAGATGGGGTCAAAGTTTTCAGCTCTTGTTCCTCAGATATGTAAGTTAGTGGTCTGCTATTCATGACAGATTCGCACTCACAGACGAGGGTCTGCAATTCCTCGAGAGACAAACAGGAGCGCCCAAGATTTTTTCTTAAAAGATCTTTCAAAATTCCAATCAAGCGTTCCCAGAAACCTCCCCACCATGGAGAGGAGGGTGGGTTAAACTTCCAACGAATTTCCTTGACTCTAAATTCACTTTCAATTGTAGTCCAATCTAATTGTTTCAAAGCTTTGTTTAGTCCTGTAAAATTAGTACCATTGTCTGAGTACATCACAGAAATTCGTCCTCTTCTGGCAATAAACCTACGCATAGCTTGGATGAAGTCATTTGTACTAAGGGAAGGTATTAGTTCTAGATGGACAGCTCTAAATACGGCACAAGTAAAAAGTACTATCCACACCTTTTGTTTAGATTTAGTCAACAGAGGTCCAGCTAAGTCTACTCCAGATACTTGAAAAACTGCTGCTAACTCTGTTCGATCTTTTGGAAGAGGCGGAAAAGGTACTTCAAGATGTTTCACTCTTTGCCTTTTACATGTTAAGCATTCTTTGATAACACTCCGGATAGTCCTTTTCCCTTTCACTATCCAAAATCTTTCACGCAAAATAGTCAGAAGAGTTAATGTCCCAGCATGTTTGTTAGAAACATGTTCTTGGGCTATAAATCTTCTTACTGCCAGATGTTTCGATGGTAGAATTATTGGAGAAATAAAATATTTCGATTCTTCTTCATTTATCAATCTAGATTTCAATCGTAAAATTCCTTCTTCATCTTCAAATACTTGAAGACCTCTCAAATTTTTTCGTGTTTCTTCATTAGAGTAACATTCTTTTTGTACTACACGAAAAATAATCTTTTGTGCATTTAACAGTTCCTCATTTGTAAGTTCTGTATATTGTCTGAAGTCTTTGGCCTTTGGTTGAAAACGCAGTACCCAAGTCATAACTCTAACCATCTTTGAAAATCTAGAAAATCTTCTGGCTAACTGTAATGAAATTGACTCTAGCTCTGTGTTATTAGCAGAGATGACTGACTTTCGTTTCTCTATTTCTACTTCTTTTTCGTCAATATTTACAGCTGACTTTGGCCACTGTTCTTTCGGATTCTGTAACCAGGCTGGTCCTTGCCACCACTTGCATTTTTGAAGTTGTTTAGGTCCACAACCTCTTGATAAAATGTCTGCTGGATTCTGGTCAGTTGAAATATGGAGCCAATCTTCCGAAGTTGTCAATTTTCTTATCTCACTTATTCTGTTGGCAACGAATACCGACCACTGTTCTCGACGAGTTATCCACGTAAGAACTGTGGAAGAATCAGTCCAAAAGTAAGTCTTCATGTAGGGAAGTTTCAGGGATTGCTTCATAGAACTTAAAAGCCTAGCACCAATGACAGCGGCCATTAATTCGAGACGTGGAATTGTAATGGTCTTCATTGGAGCTATTCGTGATCTGGCTTGAAGTAATTGGACAGTCACTGAGCCCCTACAGGATTCACTTCTTAAGAAAATGCATGCCGCATAAGCTGTCTTACTGGCATCGACAAAAGTATGGATACTTAAGTTGGATTCCTCCATCACACCTAACCATCTTGGAATTTTTATATTTTTGAAGTATTTCAGTTGCTTCCCCCATTTTAAAAATTTCTTTTTTATTTCATCGTTCACTTCATCATCCCATGATTCTTTGGTTTTCCAAGTGGATTGCAGCAAAACCTTAGGCTGAATCATAACAGGTGCCAAGAAACCTATGGGATCAAATATTCGACTAACCAAAGAAAGTATTTTCCTTTTAGTTATCTTTTCTTTTTCATCAAATTTCAAAGATTCTGAGCCTATTTCTAAGGTATCTGAATTTCTGTCCCAAATCAATCCTAATACTTGTGATGTTGCATTTTGTGAAGATACAGGAACGGCAGAACTTTCCCAGCCTCTGAGATCAAACATTCCTTCTTTCATTACATTAGTGGCAGATTCAATGAATGTTTCTAGTTCGGCATTATTTTGTACACTAGTTACGCAATTATCGACATAAAAACTATCTATTAATTTTTTAAGAAATTCTTCAGAGTAACGTTCTTTAATTGATTCTTTTGAGAAATGATGATAAATAACTGCCATTAACAGAAAAGGACTGCTGGTGATGCCAAAAACAACTCGAGCATGCCGGAAAGTTCGTAAATTGCCCTCATTGTCATACCAAAGAAATCGTACGAAGTCTCGATCTTTCTCATGTAAGGATATTTGTAAAAAAGCCTTTCTGATATCTGAAATTACACCAATTGGTTTCAGTCTAAATCTCACCAAAATAGAAGGAATTGTTCCAATTAATTTATTTCCAGTCTCCAAACAATCGTTTAATGATGGATGGTTGTGGATCTTAGCAGAGGTATCAAACACCGGTCTTATCTTGGTTGTGGATGTTTCCTTGATGAAGGTAATGTGTACCAAGGTGTGGAAGGTAATGTGTACCAACAAGTAACTCAGTTCCAGGAACTTCCTCAATAACTCCTTCTTCTAACCATTCTCTAAAGACTTCATGATACTTATCTCTAAAACCAATTTTTTCCAACTTCCTAGTAGTAGATTCAAGTCTTTTCAAGCACAACTCATAATTGTCTGTTAGAAACGCACGATCCACTTTCCAAGGCATATGGATCTCGTATCTCCCATCTCTCTTTTGCCGAATTGTTTCTTGAAAGTGAAACATGACAGCCCTTTCAGTTTCCTCTCTTGAATTTTGCTCAATAGGATCCCGTATACCAAGTAGTTCCAGATCCCACAGTGAAGAAACAGGAATATCTGCTTGAGATAACATGGTTACGATATTCATACTTGCATCTTTTTCGTCGGTATATCGGGGTACTTTACCCAACAAAGTCCAACCTAATTTGGTTTCTAATGCTACTAAGCCTGTCTCTAACTCTTCTCGTCGACCAGTAATTAACTTACCGGCAACGTCTG
>BMAW01065196.1:0-15991 GCA_019974015.1 Nephila pilipes | reverse complement strand
CATAAACGCAGTGCAAAACAAACGATTAATAGACTTGTTTACATCGGCGAATAACACGTGGTCAAGTTATCATGTGATCATGACGTCACATGAATTTAGTCCATTATTCTCCTCGTGAATGTAATTATGTGTTTTTAACTTAGTGAAGGTATGTTGTATTAAATAAACATAATATTCTTGTGCTTTTAAATAATAAAGAATAACAAAAATAATGAGACAGTATTGGCATCATAACAAGGGTCTTTATTTACTTTTAACTAAGATGTTATTTTTTGTCTTCAAAATAATATACAGAACTATGGTTAAGTTTAAATTACAATAAAATTTCAGAAAAAGTCAAAAATTTCTTTGAAAATGCACTGAATTAATAAGTCTAGTAGTACTTTGAGGTTCGTCCTTTTCATGCACACATGAAGTGTTACTTTACAGATGGAATTAATTCTTTTCTAGGAGAATGCGATAATATGATCGTCCTTGTCTCCGTAATATGGGAAAGAGCAGCAGTCTAATAATCCACATCTTTACTTGTTCTTGTTGAAGAGGCAATACTTTGAGGATCGTCCTTTTCAAGAACACAAAAAAGTGTTACTTTACAGTTGGAATTAATTCTTGTCTAGGAGAATGCGATAATATGATCGTCCTTGTCTCCATAATATAGGAAAGAGCAGCAGTCTAATAATCCACATCCTTACTTGCGCTTGTTGAAGAGGCAATACTTTGACGATCGTCCTTTTCAAGAACACAAGAAGTGTTACTTTACAGATGGAATTAATTCTTATCTAGGAGAAAGCGACAATAGTTGATCATCTTTATATTCAAAACAGAAGTACAGTGATCCATTACAATAGTCGATAGACGAGATTGAAAAGTGTATGAAGTTTTAAAGTTTAGATGGAATACTGGTTGTTTGTTTTTGAAGGTCATAACGGAACAATTTTTTTCTTTCTTTGGTTTTTTAATTTATTTTTTGCTCTGTATCTTTAAAATCTGTTTAGAAATCTGCCAGTTGTGCTTTGAGGTTTAAACCCTGACAGATGGAAAAAACTGCACGAGAGTGAACCACTGGAATGTATCTCTTTTTTTTAGAAACAAAAGTTGGCCTCTCGGATTCAGGGCGGAGCTCAGCTTTCAAGTCAAGAGCTAGGCAAATTTTAAAGACTGTGAAGGAGTAAACGGCAGGAAGGGGTGTTACATTCCTCACGTTTCTCGGTGGAGTTTGAGTAAAATCTCCTTTGTCTTCAGAGGAAGCAAGTTCCATACTCAAGTCCAAAGCTTGGCAGTTTTTACAAATCATAATTGAGCGTTCTACAGGAGTACTATTGTTCAGGCGAATTTGTTCAGAAGGAACCAAAGGTTCAGTGTTCGATGGAGATGACAGTTGTGGCTCCAAAGTGAAGTACTTGAATATTTCAACTACCACTTCAAAGAGTAAAATCTCGTAAAAAGAAGGAACATCAACTCCGAAAACACAGTTGATGGCATGCTGCAGCAAGTGCAGGGCAATCTCGCAAACAAAACGAATTGCCATTGTCAAAACAAACGTAGTAGTTTAGTAGTATCACTCAAAGTATAGAAACCTTGATAAAAACGCAACCAAATTCTCAAAAGCAAAACAGTATAATGATTTTCAATCCAAACAAAGTACGACTGATTTCTCTTTCCATTGTTTAAGTGCAGATAATTTTACTGTGTTACAAATATTAATTTGTTCGAAATATCATTATCAACAATAAATTCATTGTTATTACATTGTTTCTTTTGTACGCAGCTAAAGCATCGCAGTTTTTGGAATGTTTTAAATAATGCTGTTTTGTTGAGTATATTGAAAACACTTTTTTTCTCTTATAAAATGGAAGTTGATAAATCATTTCTTATACATTTTTAAAATTCTTTTAGGTCCATAAATCAGAAAGTCCATAATGTAAACATGTATACATAGGCACAGATAAGGAGGAGGTTTTTCTGAATTATTCAACAAAATTTTTTAAAATATTTTACAAGACATTGATACATATGTTACAAATATTTTCACAGTAACTGTTTATAATTTTTGAATTAAAATTGTTTTATACCAATAAAAAGTGCTTATTGAAATAGGTAATTTTTGCATCCTATTTTGAACACAATTCAAAATGTGTATTGTGACATATTCAATTTTTATAAACAAACGATTGTGATACTTTTTTAAGCTATTATGTGTCCAACTTATAAAGACAGACGATTTAATTTAATGCGATACTTTTTTTTAAGATTTATGTGTTCGACTTTTAAAGGGAGACGATTTAATCTAATGTGGTACTTTATTTAAGACATTACCTATTCTACTTTTAAAAGTAGACGATTTAAACTTAAAATAATACCTTTTTCAATATTCTTTATTAAGATTTTTTTTTTTTGGCAACACCAGACCATAGTTTTGATTTTAGATAATTTACTGGCAACGGATATGAAAGTGAGTATTGAGTTTGGTTCCCAGAGATATAGTCGAAAGTTGAAAAAGTGGTGCTTGTGTAAAATTGTGTCTTGAATTTATGCTTGAAAAGATGTGCGCAAATAAATGTGATGTCCTGAAAACAGGTCCTATTTATTAATAGTCTTCAATACAGTACAGTATAAACAAACTCCGACTGCCGCCTAGTTTTATGTTTCTACCTTTACATTGAATTATTAAAATGAATAATTTTTAACTAGTTTTACTTATATTAAAACAAATATTTACCAAGGAAATTGTGAACCAGTAATTTTGACATTTTCTTGTATCTATTTATTGTGTAGCACTAATATTGATTTAACTTTCACAGTTTTTTGCAGTTATATATTATTACCATTAAAATGGCTCAATCGACCTAATACATGTAATATATAGAATATTCTTTGATTAAGATATTTCACTCTTGCAGGATTAATAGGTCTTTAAGGAAATTTAATCATTTATGGTAAAATATGTAAAACAATTTTTAAACATATTACGACAGTCTGTATATCAGCACACAATTTGTCAAACAAACTGTTAACTTTATCTTCTGAATTTAGATACAACGATAAATATTTAAAGAATTGGTTTAAAAAGTTAATCTCTATAATGATTATCTAAACGAGTGGTATATGTCACATTACTTTTATGATTTACCTTACTTACTGTATAGAATTTTACACACAAAAAGAGTATAATATTTTTATCTCGAAAAAACATTTTTGTTAATTTGAATCTCAATCTTTTTCACCAAATAGATTGAATTTCTTTTGTTACTAATGCGAATATAAAAGGACGATTACTAGGTACATCATATTTTTTTTAAATCTCAAATTCATGTCATAATAATGAATGTTTAATAACTTATACAAAGTAAAGTATTTTATGAATTAAATTTTGTATAACACACAAAAAGTTTTTAAAATTACTTTTTGATTTATAAATGGGCAACATCAAAAATTAATTAAAGCGTCGTCTTTATATGAAATTCTATTCACCTAAATTATTGCATAAAACCTTTTATTTTATTATAATGTAATTTGAAAATAACACACACGACATAAATATGAAAAAAGGAATTCAAAATTTTTCGTAGTTTTCAATATGATGCGTAAAATCGAGAAAATCGTTTTCGTCATTATTACTCAAATTTAAAATCAGTCATGTTAAATAAATCTAGTGTTTTATTTATGTTAATCTCTACGTTTATGTTGAATCGTTTTTTATAAACATTGTAATGTATTTTTGTTATTTCGCGCAAAATATTTTTTTTAAAATCAGTTATAGAATATTAAAAATCAAATAAGAAACATGTTTTTCATTTATCAGATGGCATTAATTGAACCTGATTGAAACGGTACGAAGAAATGATTTGATGGTAATTTTTTTACACATTTACAACAAATGTAGTAAAACATGGACTCTTAATATATTTTAATGTTTTTGTGTTCAAAGGAATTACATTCAGTAATATCAAGGTGCAATACGAGTTTATTACTAAATAACAATATCATTTACACACAAAAATTGGAAGATGCAATATATTCTAAAGAAATGGTCTGGTCTCTAAAAAAAGATTACAAAAATTAAAAGGTTCATAGAATATTATTCCAAAACTGTGATACATTTGAGAAATATGATTCCTAAAAGTACTTGCAATAGGGAATGCAATACAAACGTAATATGACTATTTTTCTGTTCCAAGAGTAATAAATTATTATAAAATGATCCGAAATTAATAAAATGTTATAATGCAAACTAAAATTACTAGAACAAAGGAATATTTTTAAGAATTAAAATTTAAAAGTAATAAGTATCCCCAAATAATATGATTTTTATCGGAAGTTTATATTATCTTTCACATACACTACAAGTATTACACAGAACGTACAGTAGTAAGTGAATTAAACTAACATACATCGAAGTGACAAAGTCTAAAGCAAGCTTACAAATTAAAAATACATGAAGCAACAAAAAACTGAATGAAATTAATGTAATTAAGAAAAATCGGTGAAGTTACAAAATCAAATCGACAAATTTATAAAACATTGCAACTCAGCTTTATTGTAAACGAGTTGGTAATAATGAGGAGAATGGTTGATTTCAAGATTATGCAATTTGATTTTCAGATATTATCTTTCTTTATTTCACTTGGAATAAAAAAAATTCAACATTTGACATTTTGCTCACCACTACATCTATACTCATTAGTAATCATAAAGGCACGGGTTAAATCTGTTATGATACGTCTTAAAATTACCATGACCTGAAGGATATTGAGTATTTTTTAAACATGTACAGAAACCGATTACGAGGCAGTTTATGTGGAATGCTCGGAGAACAATATTTTTATCAGTAAAGAATAAGTTTATTGAATGTACAAATCTTTTCATGGTAATATAATATTTTCTTTAGAATTTTGTTTTTGTTTTAAGTGGATTTTTGTGAATGCTATCAAAAAAAGCAACATCTCCTTTTTGCATTCTCAAAAAAGAAATAGTCCCTTTCATTTTCGAAAATTAAAGTATGACCACGAACAAAGGCAAAGGCTACAAGGAATTCTATCAATGAACTTCATCAATAAAACTATTGCAAGATGCAATATTTTATATGAGTTTCTAAAAAAAATAAAAGGAATCGAACTCAAATCGGATATGCTCTTTCTAAAAAACTACTTTATGTTTAACATGCTTCTTTTGAAATAATGATTAATGATTTTAAAAAAATGGATTTAAAAACAGAACAATCATCACTAATTCTGAATTGCAGAAGCTAAATTTCAATACAAATATTAAAAATTACGAAGGTAAAACCAAAACTGTTAATAAATTTAATAACACCTGAACGCAAACAAATTAGAAATCTTCTTCAACCTATAATTGTGGTAGTTAATTGTGTGAGTGACTCAACATAAATGTCATAGGGTGGTTAAAATTGAAAAATTAGTTTTTGTAAGATAAAGATATTGATGGAATGATAAAGACAGAAATTACAAAAACCGAAACGTAACTATTTTTACGATATCCTCACATAACAGGTCAATTGAAAAGTCCCCGGCCTACCATAGTAAAACACATTTTTTTGGCAAAATTAGTTTTTTTTATTCAACATAATTCCCTTCAAGGGTGATACACTGATTATAGCGACCCTCCAACTTTTCGATACCATTTTTGTAGTACGATTTGTCCTTTGCTTCAATATAGGTCTCAGTTTCGGCGATCACCTCTTCATTCGACGAAACTTTCTTCTCAGCGAGCATTCTTTTGAGATCTGAGAACAGGAAATAGTCGCTGGGGGCCAGATCTGGATCATATGGGGGAGGAGGAAGCAATTCGAAGCCCAATTCATGGATTCTTGCCATCGTTTTCACTGACTTGTGACACGGTGCATTGTCTTGGTGAAGCAGCACTTTCTTTTTCTTCAAATGTGGCCGTTTTTCGGCGATTTCGTAACTTCAAACGGACCAATAACGCTATGTAATAGTCGCTGTTGATGGTCCTTCCTTTTTCAAGGTAGTCAATGAAAATTATTCCATGCGCATCCCAAAATACAGACGCCATAACCTTGCCAGCCGACTGTTGCGTTTTCCCACGCTTTGGAGCGGGTTCATCGTGTGCAGTCCACTCGGATGACTGTCGATTGGACTTCGGAGTGAAATGATGGAGCCATGTTTCATCCATTGTCACATATCGACGCAAAAACTCGGGTTTATTACGCTTGATCATCTTCAAACACTGCTCCGAATCATCAACTCGTCGTTGTTTTTCGTCAAAAGTGAGCTCGCGCGGCACCCACTTTGCACAGAGCTTTCTCATACCCAAATATTCGTGAATGATATGATGTACACGTTCAGTTGATATCTTTAGAGTGTCTGCTATTTCATTCAATTTCAATTGACGGTCATTCCAAATCATTTTGTGGATTTTTTTAATGTTTTCGTCGGTAACAACCTCTTTTGGGCGTTCACCGTCTTCGGTGCTCATTTTACCACGTCTAAACTTAACATACCAATCCTTGATGGTTGATTTTCCTGGGGCAGTGTCCGGAAACTCGGCATCAAGCCAAGTTTTTGCTTCAACTGTATTTTTTCCCTTCATAAAGCAATATTTTATCAACCCGCGAAATTCCTTTTTATCCATTTCTTTTCACAATAACAAAAGTTGCTTCACTCAAAATGCTATGATTCACAAACTAATGATCCGACAGCTGTCAAATTTATACACGCATCTTTTGAGGGTTAGGGCTAACTAAAAAACATAGGGATTTAATTCTTGTAGCGCCATCTATGTGTCAGGCCGGGGGACTTTTCAATTGATCTGTTAACAGAAATACATTTTACCTTCTGGATACCCCGAAAAAGCAGAGCTGATCTTCTTGTTAAGTGTAAGGCACGAGACTAACATGATATTGGAATCTATTTTACCAAGCTAGAGAACTAATACATTCAAAGAAAATAATGAAACTAATAAATTGTTATATTTCTTCTGGGAAAAATAATTAAAACATGAAACTTTCATCTTCACCTTCAACAACATCATTATAGACTTTTTTATTATCATAAACTGTCATAAGTTCGATCAAATCGTTCTCACTTCAATTAATAATTATTGATTGAATAACAATTAATTCATATTTATAAAAAAATTCAAAAATCACTTTCGCTAATTGTTTTCATTTTACTCCATTTTGAATTTAATGTTTAAACAATGACTAAAGTCCATGTATGGTTTATTAAAAATATTTAAAAATAAAAAGTTGCGGTTAAATGTATTATAAAAATATAAACCATAAATTAAAATCTACTAATATATTGTAAATTTATTTATGTTAATAGAGTCTTGCATTGAGAGTTAATTTACATATATAAAACATTCAAGAAGCACATAGAAAGCAAAATGAAGTGATCAGAATATCCTATTTGTCATAAAAAAAATCCATACTATTTTCTATTCACAAACATGAACAGTTTATTTAAGCCTTAGTGACAAATATGTTGGTTGTGCTTAATAGTATTTCAATATTTTCATATATTCTCAAATTCATACCATATCATTCCCAATTTATTTTAATAAAATACATGTGTATTCGTAGAAAAAATACTTCATTAAATTTGACATCTCTTTTTCAATGTATTACCATCATTATTTTTAAACAAATAATTGAAATATCAGCAAGGAACATATAACTTAGCATTCTAAATTTTTCTGTAAAATGAGGTATTTCACATTAGAATGTTAAACAGTAAAGTATATACCTATAAAAATACTTGATTACTTCAGTGTATCTTTCATATTTCTTAATGCTTAATTTTATCTTAAGAATCAGGACAAATTTTTTTACGATTTTCATTCTACACATCTCTAGTTTCTGAATACTAATCGCAAAAAATATTTTTATACTGCTAGCATTTGAAAATCAATTGATCATAAACAGATATTAGCTTTTTTTTTAAATCAGCTTGTTTGTTTCACGCAAAAATTATATTTTGACTTAATATCAAGATACATATTGTATATTTATCGGCAATTAATGCATCATATTTTATTTTTAAAAATTTAAGTTTTGCTGCATTATTACCTTAAGTAAATAGTACCTGTAAAATAATTTTATAATGTGATTCCTTATATTATCTTTATTACCTGTAGTTTATCATTTCTATAATTTCCTCACGAAAATATAATTAATGGCTTAGAAGCTTTCAAAATTTGAAAAAACTCTATCACAATAAATTACTAAAATACATATATCAATGACATATTTATTAAACAACATTTTTACAAATACACAATGAAATACACAAATACTCAGTGAAATACTCAGTGAAATAAATAAAGGAGCTGAAGGGAAGAAAATTAAAACATTTATATTTAAAGCCCTTCACAGAGTACCAGAACATTACATAGTACAAATATTGCACAGATTTTTACATGACTTCACATGAATTACAACATCTAAAATTAAGAAAAATATCAATTCAATTTAGTAAATTAAGGAATAAACATTATTAATTCATTTAGTTTTGAAGGAATATCAGTTTAGAACTGATTATTCAAAAAATATTTCTTTCGCGTTAAGTTACAATTTACTTAAAATTTTATCAATTTGTTCCTCTAATTAAAAAATAGCTGAAATTTTTTTGAAATCATTTGTTAGAAATGGAAAACAGAAAATATATTATACAATATTCAGAATAATTTGACAAAAAATAGTTTTAAGGAAACAAAAATTGCTTGTTTCATTTACTTTATAAAAATTTAATTTAATTTAGCAAAAAACATGTTTTATTTTTTTATTTAAATAATCCTACCGTAATATTTGTAATACTGATATAACTCATATACGAACAAGCACTTAAATTAATTTTCAGATGAGAATTTAAAAATATCACATGCATATATACATTTCATCCAAAATTCACAAAACTATATAAATATATATATGGGATTCTATAAAGATATTTAGATACATTCATTATCACCATCCCCAGTATGAATCACCATGACCACCTTTTACTCCTTCATGACCACCACTTTGTCCTCCCTTCCCACTATGATCACATAAAACTCCATGTCCTCCATGACCACCTCCATGTCCACCATGACCTCCTCCTACTCCTCCATGTCCACCGTGACCACCTCCATGTCCACCATGACCTCCTCCTACTCCTCCATGTCCTCCGTGACCACCTCCATGTCCTCCGTGACCACCTCCATGTCCACCATGACCTCCTCCTACTCCTCCATGTCCTCCGTGACCACCTCCATGCCCACCATCTATTCCTCCATGACCCCATCCATGTGCACCATGACCTCCTCCATGTCCACCATGACCTCCTCCTACTCCTCCATGTCCACCGTGACCACCTCCATGTCCACCATGACCTCCTCCTACTCCTCCATGTCCACCGTGACCACCTCCATGTCCACCATGACCTCCTCCTACTCCTCCATGTCCTCCGTGACCACCTCCATGCCCACCATCTATTCCTCCATGACCCCATCCATGTGCACCATGACCTCCTCCATGTCCACCATGACCTCCTCCTACTCCTCCATGTCCACCGTGACCACCTCCATGTCCACCATGACCTCCTCCTATACCTCCATGTCCACCTTGACCACCGCCATGTCCACCATGACCCCCTCCATGACCTCCGTGACTACCGACATGTCCTCCTTCTATTCCTCCATGAGCACCTGACAATATATGGCCTGCATAATGTCCAATTTCATGAACTATAAGTACTTTTCCTGCTCCACTATGGACTCCACCTGATACACCACCATGAACTCCACTTGATGCCCCAGCGTGATTTCCTCCATAACTTCCACCATGGCGTCCTTCAGATTTAGCTAATTTCTCATCGTATTTCACACTTTTATTAACCTCTTTGTTAATATTTTTTCCTTGGGATGAATAAATACTCATCAGGAAGAATATTACTGTAAACTGAAAATGATAAAATATGTTAGTTTAATATTCGTTACCATGAAGTATATGAGCAGATCTTAAAAAGTACTAAAAGACTCAAGCTATTTCAAATGTAACAAAGTTCAAATTTTCAACATATGTATACTGATATATTTTGTATAATAATTTCCGAAGCACAAATATGACACGAAGTTGAAAAACTACATTTTTTAAACGTTAAAAATAGACATTAGAAAATGCGATTTAAATTGCATGTTCTTTTCTATTCAATGAATTAATAAAGATTATGATGTAAAACAAAACGAAATATTAATAGTGAAATATTTTTTAGTTTTTTGAGAAAATCGAAACCACTTAATAAAAATTAAAGAAATAATTCCATGCAAATTTGAAATTTGTAAAAAGCTCTTGTTTTTTTACTAATTCATTCGTTCTTTCCTTCTTGAATGACCGACAAAAGTATTTTACATTTTAAAAAATACGCCGCTCCTATACAGCACATAATTTTCTAAATAATTTTCAAAGCAATCCTGATTCCTGAATTTCTTCAAGCTTAGGAAAAATTTATAAATGATGAAACATTACGATTAAAAGATTTACGATATATTATATTTCACTCTTAACAAAAGAACTTGTTACAAAAAGAAAATGATTATTAAATCCATCTCAATTTTTTGGATTTCAAAAACACATGGAATTTTTACACAATATTACAATTAAAAAGAAAAAAAAACTTAATAAAAATCATTTAATACAATTAAAGTTACATAGCATACTCTTTGTAGAACCCAAAAAAAACTCTTAGAAAGTAAAAGGAAAATATTTGTGAATACAGATGAGCAATTTAAGAAATAAAACACATATTTATAAACTTTCTTGTATGGAAAATATATAAATAAAATACATATTAATACAATCTCAATATCTCTTACCGGATGTATTGTACACAGGACTGTTTATACCAGATTAATTCATTAGTAAAAAAATAAATGTCTTTGCACCTTTCAATAGCTTCTTCAGCATAAATTTAGAATTTAATCTGTTCAAGTGCCTTACATTATTACAAAGATTAACTACTTTATATCAGGAAATCTTATTCTTAATGTTCCTCTGTAATGAGACATCTAATAATATTAGAAAATATCATTACCGATACAATAACCAATCTTTAATGGTAATTAAGCAATTTAATATTTTATTGATTTCATCAGTAATCCCAAGAACAACTTATTCCGTTATTGTATCAACAAGAATTCACATCTATAAAACATTTTGGAATATCTTACACTCAAGCCTAAAAGATGCGCAGAAAAGGTTTTATTAGTTATTGTTGATTTGCTTAGATATTCCGATCATTTTCTTTCGGAATGAGTGAAGAAATGAAAACATAAATGGAAGCAATTTTCCTTGCGTTGTTCAGGAAAATTGCATCCATTTATGTTGTTCAGTTAACGTTTTTGATAAGACACTAATAAAAACTATGTTTTTTTTTTAAAACTCATTGAATCAAGATGCTAAAACACTTAGTGAAAATAAAACATCTTTGATAAAACTGCTTATATGAAGAACTTTTTGTAGTGACTAAACCATAGTAAGAAATATTCTGAAAGCTCAGACGGGCTTGTTAAAAGTTTCTAAAAAAGAAAATTATATTTTTAATGAAGAAACTAGTTAAAGGTGTTAGAAATACGTTCTATACACATTAAAAAGTTTTCATGTATAGGATTAATAACATATCTTTACAGGTCAGGTACAGTGATTATATTAAACAAAAATTCTTCCGAATTATTATTAATAATACTAAATTTAGAAACAATTCAAAAAACAATATCTGTCTTAAACTTTATTCCTACATAGACATTTAATTGTAAGTTAAAGTACGGCTAATTAATTAAAAAATATAAAATAAGAAAATATATTATAAGCTTTATTACAAACTTTTATTTATTAATGCTTTAAAATTTAAATAATATTATAATGATTTAAGAACCGCATAAATTAAAATTATTATAAAATAAAAGTCATTATTAATTGATTTATAATCATTAAACAAGTTACTATGGAAAAAAATTGAAATTGAATGCCTCATTAATTAATTTTCTTTTCTCATCCCCACAGTTTAAATCACAGAAAAACTGGAAGGAGATATAAATGTTCAGAGTATCCTTCCTATTCAATAACTTACGCGATTTTGAAACATTCCATGGGATAGCCAATTTTATTTTACTTTTCTTAAAACTGATTAGCTTACCTTGAGATTCATCGTTCTCTGACTGTGTATATATGTGTATCCTATATGAAAGTAATTCCAAAACAACTTCACTGTTTACCCAGAGGAGAAAGTTGAGTGTTTGATGCTCTCAGGTTTCGGAATTCAACTTTTATACTCGGCAGAAGCTTATAGATACGCATAATCCACGCAATGGTCCATTTAAGACACGATTTTTTATTTAATTTTTCACAAAATTGCTGGTAGTACAAACTCATCTTTTCATCTTGAAAACAAAATTTAAAGAAGGGAAATTTATAAAACGGGACACGTTTTGTTAATACACGACACAGTTGAGTGAACTTATGTAATGTTCACTTTTACTAAGGGTGGTTATCAAACGTAGGAAGTTTTGGATATGCCCAATTTGTTCCGCACAATTAAATTAATTTGGAGGGATTATGTTGAATATTCACATCAAAGGAAGTACTTTCTAATGTGTTAAAATAATCTTAGGATGCTTAAGCTCAGTCTGAAAATAAAGAAGACGATTCAGGGATAGATCTGAGGGACACAATTGGAAAAAGATGTTAAATGTTGCAATTTGTAAAACTGCATCCGTATCAAATAAATAAAATCTCTCATTAAAAAAAACTTTAACCAAAAATAAAATAAGTAAATTTCGTAAAGATATACAGTTAGGACAAGATCTAATGTGTTTTTTTTTTTTTTTTTTTTGATTATTTTATAGTTTTGAGTGATAGAAAGTTTATTTGATACTTGGTTGAAGTAATATTAAATGTACTTTAAATATATTTAGTTTAAAACCTTTGCATCCTTTTGCTTAATATAATGCTAAAATAATTAAACTGACTCACATTAATTGGGTTTCTTAAAGTTCATTTAACTGAATAAACTTTTAAAATAAAATGCCATTACCAAATGCTGAGAAATCACCCAAAAATAATTTTAAATTTTGAATGCAATTTAAATTCAGAAAAAAGGAAATTTAGATAATTTTTAGGTTAAAAGTATTTTATTCACAATATGAAATCATATTTTAAGAAATAACTATCTCTGAAAGGATATATCATTTTTATTCCTTCGTAAACAGAATTTGAACTACATTTCACATGGAAATCTAGTCATTTTCATTATTGAAGATTTAATAGTATTCAAATGTCTTGTTATTTGTAAAGGATAAAGATAGTAACACAAATTTGTGTTCACTTCTGAATCAAATGTTTTAGCTCCAGATTCCCTTTCTCTTGTGCTTAATTATTATTTCATCACCTAACGTGTAAAAATATTAAATTTTGCATCTGTTAAGGTAAGGAAACAAAAAAATTATTTCTGTTTAGGAAAAATTACCTCAACAGAATTTTTCTTTTAATAATATAACTACAAAGTTAAGAAAATAATTGAAAGATATGCTCAAAACACTCAGAACTACAAACACATTAATTTTATTTCAGAATAAGCATCAATAAATTTAGTTTTTCCTGCAGTGTTAGCACAATAGCACAGTTTATTTAGAAAGAAATTCATTTTTATAATTTTGTAATATTCTGTATGCATATGAAATTGTTCAGTGATTAGGAAGCAATGCTTATCTAAGCAATTTCAATAAATGCATACCAAATTATAAACTGATGCTATTGAAATATTGCTGTGTACTTCTAAATTACTAAAACCACATAAAATTATTAATATTACAGTGAAAAAAATAAATTACTTTATTTTTGAACGTTAATATAAAATTAAAATATTTTTATATTTCTCTAAGAAATTCTTAGCATAAGCTAAATATACTGAACTGAAATTATAATTAATTCTCCTAATTATAATAATCAGTGCTTAAAAATTTATACCGAAACTTTTATTTAAAATCTAAGTTTTTAAATAAGGTGCACAGTGAATGCTTATGTTGTGTGAATAGTACGAACAGCATGAAATTCGTTAAGTTTTATTTTAGCAAAATAAATATTTAAAATCTTAGAAAAATAAAAAGAATGGATTTCACTAGCGAGGAAATTCAAAACGTATTACTTATATAAAATAAATTTAAACATACACATTTAAATTGTGGATGGTTGATCACATGTTTACAGGGTGGAAAAAACTCTGCTTTTACAAACTCAATAAAATTTAATTAACAACAAAAATGCCGGCATTTATTTACTAAAAGATTAAATATTAATTACTCCGGGGGCGAAAGTTCAATTCCGTATATATTTAGCGAATTTTAAAGATATTCATAATTAGAAGAGATAATTAAATCCTTTAATCAGCAAATGTATACAACAAATAAAATTTTTAAACTAAGATTTACTCAACAAGATCAATTAGTGGGAGTTTTCTATGTGATCTAAATCATTTTAATGTAACACAAAGCAACGTATAAATAAGTAGGAAAAGAATACATTGCTCATAGCTGGAAATATGTTTTCTGTTACCTGATGAAACGAGGCGAAGAAAATTTTCTTCCTTTTAATCCCATTCATTATTTCAGACACATCTTTAGAATTCTTCCAAAAGTGTTACTCGAAAATAAAATAAATACAATCAAATAAAATGCATATTTATAATAAGAAGAATTAAATTAAAAAAAATAGATATCACTCATAGATAATAGTAGCAATTTTAAACATTTTTACTCTTTTATTCCTGTAAAGCGCTGCATAAACGATGAAAAATATTGCATCTCCACATAAATGCTTTTTCCCTCACTTATGGTATCCATTGTTTAGTTATTGATAATCTTGTTCCCTATATACTTGCAACATAAAATTATCATTTTATCTTAATTTTTTTTCCTTTCCTTTCTGTGTCAATATATTACATTTTATTTCTACATCATTTAAGAACTATCTATCTAAAATATAATGTTTAGTACTTACAAGACAACAATTTAATGCCAGTTTTAAAATATTGATCCATAATGGGCACCACAGTAGAAACAAAAAAAAAAAAAAAATACGAGATTTGGAGATTATTGATTTATATTACACTAATTAGAAAAGCTTTAGATAATGTGACTATTTTTGTAAGCTATAAATTAAAAAACTTTTTGAAAACATTGGCTAAAACGAAGCTGTAAGATCCAGGGAGAAGTAAATAGAATGCCACAATAAACAAAGTTGCTGTAAACGGAAAATCCACCACGCAATGCTACAGATGTAACTTCTTTAATCACTCCTCTCAAAAAACTGCAACACCTATACAAGTTGCCTCAAGTGTGGTAAGAGCCACATCTTTAACAGTATGAATAATGTTTATATTTACATATTTTCGGACTGATACATTACAGTTACTGGCGTCGTACTTATTATTATAATAAAGTATTATACGTATAGTTATTACATATTGATATTGTAAGCAACGTATACGCCCAAAAGTGAACCTAAGAAGCTGATACATTTTCACAGTAATATTTTCAAGCCAACTTTATAAGGTTGCGACTGAATTAGATTAGATTTCATTAACGTCGCACTAGAAGCAACTCGAGGGCTATTAGGGACAGACCGCATAATTTTGAACCTGGTCAAGTGACGAGGTCGACAATTGAGCTGGCACCCCCTTCTCCTAACTTCCACACCATGTCAACAATAGTTTAGGCCCCGACAGATTTAACGTGTATCTGGTTAACCGGCAAAACGGCGGGTTATAAGCGGCCAAGAACCATTCCCGCGATTGAACAAGAACCGCCGGCCACGAATACGAAACCATAACCACTAGGCTACCGCGGCCACGAGGAGCTACTGAAGAATTAAAAACAATGTATTGTAAATATATTCAACAGTTGTGCAACTATGAGAATATATATCACTCAGAAAAATGGCACACAAATGTTATATCTATGATTCTATGTACTATAA
>BMAW01065191.1:0-23993 GCA_019974015.1 Nephila pilipes | reverse complement strand
ATTAGATTAAAGGGTCGCAGGTGGGCCTTTTTTTCATAAGGGCCCAGGGCCTCAAGAAGTCTTAAGACGTCCCTGATGGTATGTGCTTAAATGGTTGTCTTCTTTTGGAATAGGATTTAATAAATATTCTTTTTTGCCACTCTTTCCATTACCTAAGATACATGGTACACAATTTATTATTACGTTCTTTACTAACTTCGTTAAATTTGGAATAAAAAATTCTACTTTGACGATTTCTTCTGTTTCTGCTACTGAAAAATGACCATTTTCGTGAGCTAATTTAATTAATTCAATATGCATGTCTTTTGGAGCTACTATCAGTTCTCTACCGTTTGAGTATTTGTAAAATATCCCATTTCTTTCAAAAAAAAGTCTTCTGAATCTTGTTTTTCATATACCGGCTTCAATGTTAAAATGCTTTCATCTTCTTCTTGGGCTTTCTTTAATTTCGCTGTTAGAGTGTCATTGTTGATTATCATGACAGGATGTTTACTCAAAGCATCTGCGTGTTGCATTCTAGTTCCTGTTCGATTTCATAGTCGAATTCTTCTAATGAAAGAGCCCATCTGGCTATAAGTGTATTCAGGTCTTTTTTATGCACGGTCTTTTGAAACGCAGAACAATCTGTGACTATTTTGAAATGCTGACCTAAGAGGTATACTCGAAACTTCTTTAATGTTGTTACAATTGCGAGAACTTCTAATTCATAACTGTCATATTTCTCTTCAGCTGGACTTGTTTTCTTTCTTTCTTGTTGTAGAGGTGCGTCTGTCGTCGTTGGACACTGGCTATTCTTGCTGTCAAGGCATACGTCGTCACTGGACACTAGCTATTCTTGCTGTTGAGGCATATGTCGTCGCTGGACATTGGCGATTCTTGTTGTAGAGGCAGATCTGTTGTCGCTGATGAATTTTATACGCATCTTGGCATCTGGAGTCGAACGCTTATAAATTTTACATACATTCTGGCAACTCGGGTCAAATGGTTATAAATGTTGCACATATCCCGGTATCTCAAGTCGAACGCTTAAAAATTTTGCACAGATCCCAGGCCGATCGCTCATAAATTTTGAAGACATCCCGTCCGAACGCTAATAAATTTTGTAGACGGTGGGGTGATGAGATTGTTCATCCCGAATCTACGATGGTTTTCTCTTACGCAAATTGCTGGTTGTATAGGGGGGTTATTCCATTACCGGATTTCATCGTGTTCTCGTAGAAATTCAATAATGAGGCTCGACTTATTTTACTTCGTTTATTAGGAGAGATGAGGAAGGGAAAATATGTACAAAATACTATATTCAAATTGACCAGTTCATCGGAGCAAAATAGATGGCTGCCTCTTTTAACCCATATCGGCGAAGGGCGTGGGAACTTGCTCGGGCGTTTGGAGTTCACTTCCGACGCGGGTAATGCGAAGGAGAAGAGAAGCGGAAAGTGCAAAAAAGAGAACGAAAGGTTGCTTAGTTTTGTTCTGGAATAGGTGGCGCTGCATGAGCTATCACATGACGCTGATTCGTGGTGCCATCTATCGAGTATCTGAGGAACTGGTTTTACAGTACATTGGAAAATAAAATTAATTCTTTAATAATTAGCTGGAAAATCCTATATATATATATATATACTCATCAGATGCTACCTGCAATATAAAAAAAGACAAACACAGAAAACATAAAATGGTACATAAAATCTTTAAAGTCTTAGGTCGGCAGACCAAGGCTTCATGTGGTCGGCAACTGAAGAGGTGTGACCAGGACCATCATAGTGTCCCACTTTTTCCACTTCGTACCGGTCTTTTCCCTTGGTTGCCGTTATTCGGTATGGACCAAAAAACTTGGGTCTAATCTTTAGACCACATCCGAATTAAGTGCGCTGTATGGCTACTAAGTCATTCACATTGTACACTCGTGCTTTCTTTCTTCTCTTGTTGTCTGACTTTCTGTTCTCTTCTTGTATTCTCAAGATATTCTTTCTTGCTTCATCTTTGATTTCTTCCCGATCCTTCATCAACATATCTGTTTCTTCTTTCTCAAGAATTTCTATAATCTTCAGATCCTCTCGGTTTCGCATTTTGACATCAGTGAGGAGGAGCTCAAAAGGTGTATTCTTTGTACTTCTGCACGTAGTACTGTTCAAGATCATTTGTACATCTGCAATATACTTGTACCACTTCGTTGGATCTTCCAACGACAATTTTGCTAGTACTGGAATCAAAGTTTTGTGGATTCTTTCCACCTGTCCATTTCCTCTAGGAACACCAGCTGTGATCAATACATGATGGATTTTCTTTTGAATGCAGTACTCTTCGAATTCTTTAGAGATGAAAGCCGAACCTCTATCGGTGATAACTTTGGAGGGATTTCCAAAAGTTACTTGTTGTTGTCTCAGTTTCTGTAATGCATCTTGTGTTGAAGTTGACTTTACTGGATACAACCATACGAATTTTGTAAATGCATCAATAATAATCAAAATGTGATTATAATTCGTGTTCGTGGTCGTCAATGGTCCAATAAAGTCGACATGATACGTACTTAAAAGTACGCTCTCTTTAGGTATAGGATTCAATAAACCTTCATTTTTCCCACGCTTTCTTTCCCTCTTCAACTGATCCTCCATTTTAGACACTGCGAAGTGACCTTTGCTATGCACATCACGAATGATTTCAAATTCCAGTGCCTCCGGTACTACAAGTAATTCTCGACCACCGTCCCATTTGTACAGTATGTCGTTCTTTATCACGTACTCTTCCTTCAGTCCTTGCTCGACTAATAGTTTTGAGTAATTTGAGACATTCATCACTATTTTGCGCTGCTGCAATCTTCGCAGTAAATTCTCCTTGAGAACAGGTAACCATCATAACATTTCTGCTCAATGCGTCGACGTGCTTCATTTGTTGACCAGGTCTATGAACCACTTCGTATTGGAATTCTTCTAGGAGTAGGGCCCATCTCGCAACTTTAGGGGTCAGATCTTTCTTAAACATCGTCTTCTGGAAGGCATCACAGTCCGTAACTATTTTAACTTTAGATCCTAAAAGGTAGTTTCTAAATTTCTTGAGAGCTTCTTCTATAGCCAAGACTTCAAGTTCATAGCTACATAATTTTTCTTGTTGGGGAGTCGTCTTCTTACTCATGAAGTGAATAGGATTTAAATGACCAACTCCAAAATCTTGCAGTAGGACAGCACCGAAACCATGGCTACTGGTGTCCGTGTGTAATTCCAATGGCGCGCCTTGTTTGAAAATTAGAAGCACAAGGCTGGTCGACAATATTTCCTTAAGTTTCTTAGAGGATTGTTTTTGTTCCGGTCCAAATATAAATTCTGCTTCATTGCGGAGAAGATCACTTAATGGCTTAGCTATTTTTGAATAAATGACGATAAACTTTCTGAAGTATCCCGTCAGACCCAAGAAACTTTGAATTCCTTTAAGATTTTGGGGCTCTGGGAAATTTTGAACTGCTAGGGTTTAATTTAAAGAAGGGCGAATCGTACCATCTTCTATAATATATCCCAAAAATTCTATTTTTCTTTTTAAGAATTGACATTTCTTAAAATTAATCTCTAATCCATATTCTTTGGCTACTTCTAAAACGAGTTTTAATTTCTCTACACCTTCTTCTTCATTACGGGCCGGTATAATAAAATCATCTACATAAATTACAACAATATTCTCTCGCATTAAATTCCTAAATATATGATAAATAAATCTCTAAAATACATTTGGTGACATCGTAAGTCCGAAAGGAGCTCTCAAAAATTCATATAAACCGGAATGTGTAATAAAAGCTAAATATTTTGTACATTTTTCTTCAACGGGAACATGAAAAAATCCGTTTTTTAAATCAATCGTTGTGAAGACTAGCTTCGCACAAATGATCTATAACTTTTTCTATTTGAGTCATAGGAAATGAATCTTAAATAACTCTTTTTTTCAACTGCCTGAAATCTATACACAAACGCGAAGAGCCGTCTTTCTTTTTAGTCAAAACAATCGGTGACACGTAATTTGAACACGAATGTCTTATAATTCCACTTTTTAACCACTCCTCAATTTGATTATCAACTATTTTTTGTTCTGCAAAAGAAATTCTCCTGGGTCGTTGCGAAACTGTGGTTTCATCTGTCAATATAATATTCATTTTTATTTCAGTGCTACGAGGCTTTTCAATTGGGCAATAATTCATGACCAAATCAGAAACAGTATTACGTAATCCCTTCTCAGCAATGTGGGATAAATCTATCTGCTTGCTGAAATAAAAAACTTTCTCCTGAGGAAGAAGAGTTGCATTGCGCAATAGTCCGATCCCCAGCTGTGGGTGAATTTGGTAATAACTCTAAACATGCAGGGGGAAAAATTGCGTCTCCTACTAACTGTTGACAGACACCTAATTCTATGTTCTGATTTCCATCTAAAGAAAAGTTAAAACTAGCCGTTTCGGCTTCTACAATATTTCCAAAATAACTTTTAATTTGTATATTACCTGTTTTTATTTCTGCGGGAAAAAGTTTTTTATTTATGATTATTAACTCATTCCTGAATCTTTTAGAAATTTTATTTTTTTCCCGTTTACGAAAATATCAATGAATTCCAATTTATTGCGAGGGATACTTTTTGGTGTAGATGTGATACCGGATGTTACAAAATGATTACTTATTTCTTTTTTTATTTTTTTCAAAGGGCTTCAGACAGTTCCGAGCGAAATGAAAAGATTCTCCCCTCCCGCCACAGACAAAACAAATTTTCTGTGGTTTTGTATTTTGATTTGTGTTTCTGCAGAATGAGAGTCATTCTTCCTGGCCTGTTTTAAGTCTTTCTTTTCATTAGTTTCGCTGCCCATTTTTTGATGATGGATTTCAGACAATGATTTACCCCGCTACGAAAGAAATAAATCGCATTGACGACCTAATTCAGTTGGCGAAAGCCATGTATTAACAATAGTAATCAAATGTTGCAATTAATCGCGATGCGAATTGAACATGCGACTCATTAGGTAAGCGTTGAGCGTTCTTAAAATTACGCTAACATTCCCTAGGTGTCGGCTGAAATTCAGCTGAAAATAACTCTTTTAGTTTTTCATAAATCGACAATTCCTCGTCAGTCGCATACGTTAAAACATTATTGGCTTTAACCCCTAGCTGATTGATTAGTATCTCGGCATGTAGGCCATTTGGCACTGCTTTCGTAGCGAATGCTTTCTCTAAGGAAGAAAAAAACAAATGCAGTGCCTCAGGTTTCTCAGGAACAGATATTGTTAGTGTTTTAATACTTTTTATTAAATGCATAGTAATTGCGCATTGTGTAATGCCACTAGAAGGCGTTGAACTTCGTTCTCCTTGGATTGTAAAACAGGTAACCAGAGCTTGTTTGCGTGAATTATATCTGTTACAGAAGAATGATTTTTAACTAGAGATGCCATTACGCCGCCATTGGGGACAATATGAGCAACTGTCAGAGTTCGACAGGGGAAGAATCATAGGGATGATGGAAACCGGATGGTCAGCTCGGCGAGTAGCTCACCACCTAGGCCGTTCTGACTTTACCGTGAGGAGGTGTTGGGACCAATGGACAAGAGAGAGGTCTGTTACGCGGCGACTAGACTCAGGAAGCCCTCAACAGAACAAAAGTCGAGAACACCGTCACATCATAAAACACGCACGCATAGCGTCAACTGTCTCATTGTCCACCATCCATTCACAGGCAGCACCTTCACTACGGGCCTCTGTGTCAGTCCGAACCATCGCAAAACGTCTGGCTAAAGGACAGTTGCTATCGCAATGTCCATTACGTGTACTGACATTGACACCCACTCACCTTCGTCTCCGTTTGGAGTGGTGTCCTGTTCGAAGTGATTGGAGCGAAACCGAAGGGAATCAGGTTGTCCTTAGCGATGAATCCTGATTCAATTTGGGCAGAGATGACAATCGTGTACGTGTGGGGAGGCCCCGGGGAGAATGTCTCAATCCTGCCTTCGCAGTACAGTTGCATCCCTCTCCCACAACTGGTGTGATGGTATGGAGTACCATCGCATACGGCACACGGTCGCCCCTAATATTGATCCAAGGCACCTTGACAGCCCAGAGGTACGTTCCTAACATTCTTCAGTCACATGTGTTGCCACTCATGGCAGGGATCCCAAGAGCCATTTTTTAACAAGACAATGCTCACACACACACAGCAAGGTTTTCACAGGACTACCTCCACTACATTTCCACCCTTCCTTGGCATGCTCGTTCCCCAGATTTGTCACCAATCGAGCATATCTGGGATCACTTAGGACGGCAAGTTGGACAGCATACGAGTTTGGTCGAATAAAAGGTGCGTTTACAGCAACTGTGGAACAAGATGTTGCAGGACATCATGCAGGATTTGTATGCCTCGATGCCCGACCATCACATAATGCATTCATGCTAGAGGTGGCCCAATCAAACTCACCAATCTCACGAGATTTGTTTTCCTTTTTTTTTTTAACCCTGTGATAAAAAAAATTGCTCTAAATCTTCTATTTTCATTTTACTCTCAAACAGGAAATCATAATCGAATAAAGGAGATGCTGGACCTTTTTTTCTATTTACAAATATTTCATCTAAGTCACTTATACTATTGGGTCATAATCCTGGGTCTGATGATAGATTTTGGTTGAGGTTTCCTTCATTTCCCGTGCTAGTATCCATTGCCTCAAAACCCGTTGAATTATATTCCTGCCTGCAGGGACGTCTTAAGGCATGGGCCCAGGCCCAGGGCCTCGCTTTTGAAAAGGGCCTCGTCTCGTTCCTTATTCGGCCTCAATAAGATCATGATCAGAATAATTATTCTCGTCAAATGTTATTCCCGGACATGACTGATTGTAGACAGTTACTTCTATTAAATATTTCTACTTACAACGTTTGTTGAGAATCTGGAAAAATATTAGTTTTATTTCTAAAGCGAAATATGTCCAATTAATTATAAAAATACTGCTGCAGGAAGGACAGCCACAGACATAACAGACACTTCTTCCAGCGACCTTTTATTTGTTTGCAAACATCAGTTAAGGATCTCTCATGAATAGACAAGAGATACACTTAAGCTCCCAACAGAAGTGACAAAAACACATTCTCTATTTTATTACTGGCGTCAGGGTTAATAAAAGGAAGGTTGAAATAATCCTGAAGGAAATCATACTTTTTCGAAGAAAAGAATGGCCTACAGTTCTAAATCGGCTATTCCTACCTTTAAATTTAATTGCTTTGAAATAGCCTAAAATAATTAGGTTTTTATTTTTGAATTGTATTTCTTTGAGATATAAAATAATATATAAATATTTACATTTCATTAAAAAAGTAACATAATATGTAATTGTATATTTTTTTTATAGAGAGAGAGAGAGTTATAAAAATAATATCCAGCTTAAAAGATTCTACTCTTTTTTTATAAATTTTCTCTCTCTTCTTCTGAACAACATGAAATAATCTTTTAACTGTTTATAAAATTACACATAAATATTTCATTGGACTCTTTAGAATATTTTTATATTGATTAATATGCATAAGCGTGCGATTCCTTCATTTTGAATGCACTATGGTCTTCCAAAAGAATTTCCGACGTATATTGTAATTCAGAGAAATATTTTTCTTTGCTTCTGATATGGAAAGCATTTCTTACTCGTTTAAAAATTCACATGACTGTCCTTTTTATAATTATTGAAACCCAAATAAAAAAAAAAAGAATATTTATAAAACGAATATATTATATTGCTACAGATTGTAGTAATGTAATATAAATGCAGAAAAACAATCATATAACAGGAATTCTGGAGTACGATTTGATAATTAGATAAATAAATGTCTGTACAATATTTTAATGTTTTAAGAGTAAACATCAAAAATGGAGAAGTTCTCATCCAACACAGTAAAAAATAAGAGATTTTTTTGTGCATAGGACCCTTCACTAGAAATTTTCTATTTGCGTGTGTATGTTTAATCGGATTTTCCTGCAGAAAATTGAAAATTAATTTATATACTTTAATTTTAGTTTCATACACCTTTTTATTTATAAACTAGTGAACGAGTTTTCTCTTTTTTTCTTGAACAGAACAACAAAAAAAAAAGCGAATTGCTACACATAGTTATGTGTATATTACGTGAGATATGCCATAATGATTTTTAAAACAGTGTGTTTATTTATTTACTTTTAGTAGCAAAATAACAATTCTCTTTCAAATAATTCGTCCCCAAAATGTGTTATTAAAAAAAAAAAAATAAATCTTTTAGCTATTTTTAGGATATTATTAAAGAGGAGCCATCATTTACTTAATTATTTATAATCTTTCTGTACATCATCTTGTACCGGTTTAAAAATGGATTCCAAGCTATAACTGGTCATTTATTTAAAATTTTACTTGTCATTTATTCTCTAATAACTGATCATTTTATTTTAAAACTTCATTCCTGTGGAAAATAGGTGCTCCAGTTGATATTGGGATAAACCTATTAAGGCTACCGTCGACTCGACTCCAAGAATTTCCGAGCGTAATCTTAATCCTATGGACTTTCGTACTTTTCTATTTACATCTAGAGTACTGCTTTTAATTGCATGGAATAAAATACATTCGAAAGAACGAATAAATAAATAAATGTTTCCCTGGTTTTCGATTTTTCTTAAAAAATATTTGCAAGTATTTTTAAATATTGAAACATTTTCATGAGCCTGGATTGCTTAATTAATGATGAATTACAGGCGACGGATACTCGACTTTCTGCTAAAAAATTAAAAATTCAGATGAATGCTTTCTTAACTATACTTTGGAATGACATTTTGATACGTATTGACAAAGTAAATATATTTCTCCAGAGTAAAAATATGGATTTATCGCAAGGTGTAAAATTATTAAAATCGTTAATGATATATATAAAAACCAAAAGAGACTCTTTAACTATTATGAGTCAAAAGCCAAGGAATTATTCTTTATAAAGAAGTATCAAGGTGTTCACAAGCGTGTAACACAACGCAGTGTTAGGGTAACTTTCCTTGAAGGAAATAGAGACACCGACACAACGTTTGAAAACAGCCACAGCCAGAAATTTAAAATAGAACCCTTTTTACCAATAATCGACTATCTAATTTGCAATATACAAAGGCGTAGAAAAAAGTATGAGGAGCTTTTGAAATGTTTGGATTTTTTAAAAATACTTCTAATTTGGATGAGACAGAAATTAAAATAGCATCCGAGAAAATATCAAATTTTTATGATAAAAACATTAATGGAGAGGAATTAATTTTGGAATGTCAACATTTCAGGTCAAATAGGATCATTGATGGCAAAAAGCTGAAGAACAAACAAAGAGATGAAAACGAAAAAAAGAAAGATTAATAAAAAAATATAATTCTGTAAATGTGCAGATGAAGATGAAGTACAGTTGTTGGATGAGGGGACTGGAATAGGGATCAACACACTCTATACATACATGTATAATGAAAGACTATTCACAGTGTTTCCCAATATTGAAATAATAATGAGAATTTTCTTATCAATGATGATTACTAACGCGAATGGTGAGCATTCCTTTTCAAAATTCAAACTGGTCAAAAATGAATTGAGAAATCATATGAATCAATCACGTTTGAATAATTTAAGCTTGGTGAGTATTGAAAATGAAATATTATTAACAATTGATTTTGTTGAGAATCCGTGGTCTACGTGGATGGTAATCACGTGGTCTGCGTGGGTGGATCTAGCTGCCCCTCGTATGTCAAACCCACGTGGTATACCGATATATAAAGAAGTAAAATTTATTTTGTTTTTCAGACAGACCAGAAGGGCTAGATGGACGCTAGCTTTTTAGGAGTCCTTTTTGGTGTTTTTTATAAGCGATCGGCTGCTCTAGGTCTGCAGCAGATATATGTTTCCCGGAATTTGTCTTGTATAATTCAAATTTATTTTAATGAAAATAAGCTGCAGAATTGTAATTGTTTGTTAAGTTTATAGTTGAAAATAAACAATGAAAAGACCATCAAGTGGTTTTTATTTATGACACCAAAAAGCGGCTAGTAAATAATAAGGAATAGATAATCTAAGTGTTATTTATTTTTAAGTTCAAGTATATTTTATTTTATGGTGCCGAAACCCGGGATATAGATTTGGCGTAATGGATTGTACGTTCTAGAAATTCGTTGAAAAAGGACTGAGATAGAAATAATATGTGTGTGTGTTTCTCGGAATAACAGCGAACACTCCATCATTAGACTTGGGCAACTGGGATTCATCTTATCGAAGACATCTCATCGTAACCAAAGGTACTGTGCACATTTTTTTTATAGTTCTAAAATGGAGAACGCACAAGGTCATAGCTAGAATACTATTTGATTCTGGTTCACAAAAATCTTTTATACGCAGTGATTTAAAGCAATCTCTAAATTTGAAAGTTATACGGAAAGAAAGGCTTCTAATTTATACTTTTTCTAAGCGCGAACCCATTGAAAAGGTTTGCGACGTGGTCTCTCTTAAATTAAGGAGCTTATTTCCTCCCTATCAATCTATCAACATCGAAGCTCTGGCATCTGACGAAATAACTGGCGCTAACATATATTCGAACATAAATCCTGCACATCTACAAAATATTCTACCAGCCAGCTGTTTAATTTCTGATTCATACGAAAAATCAAATCTGCATATTCAAATTCTTCTCGGAGTTGATTATTTGTATAATGCTATGTCAGGAGAAGCCAGAAAAATAATCAAAAATCTTTTCATTCAACCTACTGTGTTTGGGGATACATTAATAGGTCAATTATTTAACCCCGAAAAAATAAAACAGACATCTGTTTTCCATGTTTCATGCAGTGTAATAGAAAATGATTTAAAATCGTTGTGGCAGATAGATTCCCTTTTATTGACGAATGAGTCAGCAGAAACGAAACCTTCGGATAGTTTATACAATTTCGGAAAGGAATTAATTATAAAGAATAAACGTTATGAATGTCCCTTGCAATGGAAATCTCGGGAGTTAAAAGAAAATATAAGCAATAACCTTGAAGTTGCTGAAAGGAGATTTGCAAATTTAGAAAAAGATTAAAAAAGGATGAATGTTTGTTTGATAGATATAATGCAGTTATGAAAGAACAAATTCAGGAGGGAATTATAGAAATGTGTTCGGATGAGTATTTTATTGGGTATGTAATGCCGCATAGAGAAGTATTGCGAGAAAATTCTTCTAGCACAAAAACTAGAATTGTTTTTGATGCTAGCAGTAAATTGGGTACAAACGTTAGTTTAAATGAATGTATTGTTTCAGGAGAAAATTTAAATCCTAATCTAATTGATGTTATATTGAAATTTAGAGAACATAAAATTGCATTTTGTGGAGATATAGCCAGGGCATTTTTGCAAATCCAAGTAACTGAAGCGGACCGAAATTATTTGTGTTTCTTATATTACAAAGACTGTGATAAGAATCTGCCAGTAACCATGTATCATTTTAACAGACATTGTTTTGGTGTTACTTGCTCACCTTTTGTTTTGGCCGCTACTATTAAAACACATATTAAAAATTATAAAGAAAGTCATCCCCTTGCATATGAAATGTTAAATGAATCATTATATGTTGATGACTTATTTTTCGGTAGTTCCACGGTTCAAGAAGCTTTCACATTATCTTCGGATGCTGTTTCAAGTTTGAAAGATGCAAATATGAATATGAGGAAATTCGACACTAATTCTAAAGAACTAAAAAACTTATGGCTTAACTCTCATTCCGATGTTGAAGTTAACGAACTCTCTGATTCTCATTTAAAAGTTTTGGGATTGGTTTGGAATAATTTAGATGATACATTAGGACTTGATTTGCGTTCTTTGTTGTCAAATTTTAATGACATTGAATGCACGAAAAGGAATGTGCTTCATATTGCTGCCAAATTATTTGATCCTTCTGGATTTATATCTCCATTCTTAATTCGAATAAAATGCCTTCTCCAAGAATTATGGCAGCTTGGTATTGGTTGGGATGAAGTATTTACTGGTCAAATTAAGGAAAATTTTCAAAATTGGTGTAAGGAAATTAAAGATTCCTCGACACTACTTTCCTGACAAAATTAATATAGATAACCAAGATATACAATTACACGTATTTTCAGATGCTTCCTTAAAATCCTTTGGAGCTGTGGCTTACTTTCGGTACAAAACTTCTAAAGGAAATTATCAGACCAGTTTTGTTTTCTCAAAATCTAGGGTAGCACCAATTAAAAAATTAACCCTTCCACGGCTTGAATTGATGGGTGCTATAATCGCATCACGAATAGTGAAACATCTTAAAGGTATTTTCAAGAACATTAAAAGAGTTGTTTTGTGGAGTGACTCAACAATAGTTCTCCACTGGATTAAAGGTTCAGCATCTAAATACAAACAATTTGTTGCTAATAGAGTAATAGAAATCCAGGAAACTACGGATCCCACTGCTTGGAGGCATTGCAGTGGAAAACATAATCCTGCAGACTTATTAACTAGAGGGTTTGCCAGTAAAGATTTAATCGTCTCTGAAAAATGGTGGCATGGTCCTGAATGGTTAAAAGACCCAGAAGATCTATGGCCAAAGAAAAAGATATCGGAGCATAAATCAGTAAATTCTGAAGTTACCTCCGAATATAAATCCTGCATTATTGTTAGTTCTGCTATTATTCAAGAAAAAATCCTGGATCCTAACAAATTTAGCTGCTTGTTCAAAATGTTACGAGTGACCGCTTGGGTATTACGCTTTATTAATGCACTCAAAAAGAAAAACTACGAGAAAGGTCCTCTTACATCTGACGAACTCAATAACGCAGAATTGTTTTGGGTGAAAATTGTTCAAAATGATTCTTACTCAAATGAAATAGCCTGTTTGGAAAAAAATAAACCTTTGGGTAGAGACTCTAAATTATTATGTTTAAATCCATTCCTTGACATCAACGGTGTTTTGCGAGTCACAGGAAGACTAGGAAAATCAACCCACTTATCTACTTTTGAAAAACACCCTATTATACTCCCATCAAAGGCTAAGTTAACTGAATTGCTAATATGGGAATCTCATCAAAGAGTTTTTCACTCTGGTGTGTCTCATACATTAGTGCAAGTTCGAGAAAAGTATTGGATTTTAAAGGCTAGACAAACCATAAAATCTGTTCTCGGAAAGTGTACTATATGTAAAAGGTTCAATTCTTCACCAGGAAGTCAAGTGATTGCTCCTCTTCCAGATATTCGAGTGGAACAGTCAGCTCCATTTACTATCATTGGAATTGATTTTGCCGGACCTCTATATGTGAAAGACATTTATACTAAGCAGTATATTCTCTTAATAACTTATGCTGTAACAAGAAGTGTTCATCTGGAATTAGTTGGAGATATGACTACCGATACCTTTCTGCTTGCCTTTCGACGCTTTATTTCTCGACGAGGTTTATGCTCTGTGGTGATCTCTGATAATGCCTGCACTTTTAAACGTGCAGAAATGAGATTAAATTAATTTGGAGTGTGCTTAATCATCCTGATGTAAAAAACTTTTACTCAGCCAACGGAATTAAGTGGCAATACATAGTTAAAAGAGCCGCCTGGTGGGGTGGTTTCTACGAACGAATGGTACTTACAGTGAAGACTGCCTTACGAAAAACCCTTGGAAAATCATGTCTCACTGTGGAACAGTTGCTTACTGTTCTAATAGAAATCGAAGGTATGATTAATTCTCGACCAATCACCTATGTAGGTAGTGAAACAGATGAACCAACTGCCTTAACTCCAGCTCATTTTCTTTTAGGTAGAAGAATTTTATCATTGCCCTCTGTAAGACTTCACCTTGATTCAAATCTTTCTTCTAGGAAATGTTTAGTTAAAGCTTTTAACTATCGCGAAAAATTAATGAGATCTTTTTGGACTAGGTGGAAAAACGAATATTTGCTGAATTTGAGATCAGCCTATTCAACTTTAATTAGGAATTCATCCCCGTTTAAAGTTAATGATATAGTCTTGATTAAAGATGATCATTTACCTCGAAATTTTTGGAAATTAGGTAAAATTCTTGAATTGTTTCCAGGAAGAGATGGCAAGGTGAGGGCTTGCAAAGTAAAAACTGAGTCTGCAACCATCAAGCGTCCTGTACAGCTTTTGTATAATTTGGAAATTCAGGACTGAAGTGAAAGTGTAAAAAAAAAAAAAAAAAAAATGTATATACTATGAATTATGTTATTTACTTATTTTCTTGAATTTTAATTATTTAACTATTATTGAATATTGTATAATGTATAATCTTATATTTTTTGAAAGTATTTGTATGTACTCATTTTTCTTATATAATTTTTTTTTTGCCAGGTAACTTATAAAGTTATAATTCATGTATTACAACAATAATTTTACAGTTGGAAGTTTTCATGAACCCCTTGGTTCATCCGGGGCCAGGATGTTGAGAATCCGTGGTCTACGTGGATGGTAATCACGTGGTCTGCGTGGGTGGATCTAGCTGCCCCTCGTATGTCAAACCCACGTGGTATACCGATATATAAAGAAGTAAAATTTATTTTGTTTTTCAGACAGACCAGAAGGGCTAGATGGACGCTAGTTTTTTAGGAGTCCTTTTTGGTGTTTTTTATAAGCGATCGGCTGCTCTAGGTCTGCAGCAGATATATGTTTCCCGGAATTTGTCTTGTATAATTCAAATTTATTTTAATGAAAATAAGCTGCAGAATTGTAATTGTTTGTTAAGTTTATCGTTGAAAATAAACAATGAAAAGACCATCAAGTGGTTTTTATTTATGGCACCAAAAACGGCTAGTAAATAATAAGGAATAGATAATCTAAGTGTTATTTATTTTTAAGTTCAAGTATATTTTATTTTAGATTTTGAAGACCTAATTAATGATGTTGCGAATTTAAAATGTAGAAAACGATTACTCACATAAAACCTCATTTTATTAAGGATTGCTTTTATTGAACTGTTCATGTATATACATCAAATTAGATTAAAGGGTCGCAGGTGGGCCTTTTTTTCATAAGGGCCCAGGGCCTCAAGAAGTCTTAAGACGTCCCTGATGGTATGTGCTTAAATGGTTGTCTTCTTTTGGAATAGGATTTAATAAATATTCTTTTTTGCCACTCTTTCCATTACCTAAGATACATGGTACACAATTTATTATTACGTTCTTTACTAACTTCGTTAAATTTGGAATAAAAAATTCTACTTTGACGATTTCTTCTGTTTCTGCTACTGAAAAATGACCATTTTCGTGAGCTAATTTAATTAATTCAATATGCATGTCTTTTGGAGCTACTATCAGTTCTCTACCGTTTGAGTATTTGTAAAATATCCCATTTCTTTCAAAAAAAAGTCTTCTGAATCTTGTTTTTCATATACCGGCTTCAATGTTAAAATGCTTTCATCTTCTTCTTGGGCGTTCTTTAATTTCGCTGTTAGAGTGTCATTGTTGATTATCATGATAGGATGTTTACTCAAAGCATCTGCGTGTTGCATTCTAGTTCCTGTTCGATTTCATAGTCGAATTCTTCTAATGAAAGAGCCCATCTGGCTATAAGTGTATTCAGGTCTTTTTTATGCACGGTCTTTTGAAACGCAGAACAATCTGTGACTATTTTGAAATGCTGACCTAAGAGGTATACTCGAAACTTCTTTAATGTTGTTACAATTGCGAGAACTTCTAATTCATAACTGTCATATTTCTCTTCAGCTGGACTTGTTTTCTTTCTTTCTTGTTGTAGAGGTGCGTCTGTCGTCGTTGGACACTGGCTATTCTTGCTGTCAAGGCATACGTCGTCACTGGACACTAGCTATTCTTGCTGTTGAGGCATATGTCGTCGCTGGACATTGGCGATTCTTGTTGTAGAGGCAGATCTGTTGTCGCTGATGAATTTTATACGCATCTTGGCATCTGGAGTCGAACGCTTATAAATTTTACATACATTCTGGCAACTCGGGTCAAATGGTTATAAATGTTGCACATATCCCGGTATCTCAAGTCGAACGCTTAAAAATTTTGCACAGATCCCAGGCCGATCGCTCATAAATTTTGAAGACATCCCGTCCGAACGCTAATAAATTTTGTAGACGGTGGGGTGATGAGATTGTTCATCCCGAATCTACGATGGTTTTCTCTTACGCAAATTGCTGGTTGTATAGGGGGGTTATTCCATTACCGGATTTCATCGTGTTCTCGTAGAAATTCAATAATGAGGCTCGACTTATTTTACTTCGTTTATTAGGAGAGATGAGGAAGGGAAAATATGTACAAAATACTATATTCAAATTGACCAGTTCATCGGAGCAAAATAGATGGCTGCCTCTTTTAACCCATATCGGCGAAGGGCGTGGGAACTTGCTCGGGCGTTTGGAGTTCACTTCCGACGCGGGTAATGCGAAGGAGAAGAGAAGCGGAAAGTGCAAAAAAGAGAACGAAAGGTTGCTTAGTTTTGTTCTGGAATAGGTGGCGCTGCATGAGCTATCACATGACGCTGATTCGTGGTGCCATCTATCGAGTATCTGAGGAACTGGTTTTACAGTACATTGGAAAATAAAATTAATTCTTTAATAATTAGCTGGAAAATCCTATATATATATATATATACTCATCAGATGCTACCTGCAATATAAAAAAAGACAAACACAGAAAACATAAAATGGTACATAAAATCTTTAAAGTCTTAGGTCGGCAGACCAAGGCTTCATGTGGTCGGCAACTGAAGAGGTGTGACCAGGACCATCATAGTGTCCCACTTTTTCCACTTCGTACCGGTCTTTTCCCTTGGTTGCCGTTATTCGGTATGGACCAAAAAACTTGGGTCTAATCTTTAGACCACATCCGAATTAAGTGCGCTGTATGGCTACTAAGTCATTCACATTGTACACTCGTGCTTTCTTTCTTCTCTTGTTGTCTGACTTTCTGTTCTCTTCTTGTATTCTCAAGATATTCTTTCTTGCTTCATCTTTGATTTCTTCCCGATCCTTCATCAACATATCTGTTTCTTCTTTCTCAAGAATTTCTATAATCTTCAGATCCTCTCGGTTTCGCATTTTGACATCAGTGAGGAGGAGCTCAAAAGGTGTATTCTTTGTACTTCTGCACGTAGTACTGTTCAAGATCATTTGTACATCTGCAATATACTTGTACCACTTCGTTGGATCTTCCAACGACAATTTTGCTAGTACTGGAATCAAAGTTTTGTGGATTCTTTCCACCTGTCCATTTCCTCTAGGAACACCAGCTGTGATCAATACATGATGGATTTTCTTTTGAATGCAGTACTCTTCGAATTCTTTAGAGATGAAAGCCGAACCTCTATCGGTGATAACTTTGGAGGGATTTCCAAAAGTTACTTGTTGTTGTCTCAGTTTCTGTAATGCATCTTGTGTTGAAGTTGACTTTACTGGATACAACCATACGAATTTTGTAAATGCATCAATAATAATCAAAATGTGATTATAATTCGTGTTCGTGGTCGTCAATGGTCCAATAAAGTCGACATGATACGTACTTAAAAGTACGCTCTCTTTAGGTATAGGATTCAATAAACCTTCATTTTTCCCACGCTTTCTTTCCCTCTTCAACTGATCCTCCATTTTAGACACTGCGAAGTGACCTTTGCTATGCACATCACGAATGATTTCAAATTCCAGTGCCTCCGGTACTACAAGTAATTCTCGACCACCGTCCCATTTGTACAGTATGTCGTTCTTTATCACGTACTCTTCCTTCAGTCCTTGCTCGACTAATAGTTTTGAGTAATTTGAGACATTCATCACTATTTTGCGCTGCTGCAATCTTCGCAGTAAATTCTCCTTGAGAACAGGTAACCATCATAACATTTCTGCTCAATGCGTCGACGTGCTTCATTTGTTGACCAGGTCTATGAACCACTTCGTATTGGAATTCTTCTAGGAGTAGGGCCCATCTCGCAACTTTAGGGGTCAGATCTTTCTTAAACATCGTCTTCTGGAAGGCATCACAGTCCGTAACTATTTTAACTTTAGATCCTAAAAGGTAGTTTCTAAATTTCTTGAGAGCTTCTTCTATAGCCAAGACTTCAAGTTCATAGCTACATAATTTTTCTTGTTGGGGAGTCGTCTTCTTACTCATGAAGTGAATAGGATTTAAATGACCAACTCCAAAATCTTGCAGTAGGACAGCACCGAAACCATGGCTACTGGTGTCCGTGTGTAATTCCAATGGCGCGCCTTGTTTGAAAATTAGAAGCACAAGGCTGGTCGACAATATTTCCTTAAGTTTCTTAGAGGATTGTTTTTGTTCCGGTCCAAATATAAATTCTGCTTCATTGCGGAGAAGATCACTTAATGGCTTAGCTATTTTTGAATAAATGACGATAAACTTTCTGAAGTATCCCGTCAGACCCAAGAAACTTTGAATTCCTTTAAGATTTTGGGGCTCTGGGAAATTTTGAACTGCTAGGGTTTAATTTAAAGAAGGGCGAATCGTACCATCTTCTATAATATATCCCAAAAATTCTATTTTTCTTTTTAAGAATTGACATTTCTTAAAATTAATCTCTAATCCATATTCTTTGGCTACTTCTAAAACGAGTTTTAATTTCTCTACACCTTCTTCTTCATTACGGGCCGGTATAATAAAATCATCTACATAAATTACAACAATATTCTCTCGCATTAAATTCCTAAATATATGATAAATAAATCTCTAAAATACATTTGGTGACATCGTAAGTCCGAAAGGAGCTCTCAAAAATTCATATAAACCGGAATGTGTAATAAAAGCTAAATATTTTGTACATTTTTCTTCAACGGGAACATGAAAAAATCCGTTTTTTAAATCAATCGTTGTGAAGACTAGCTTCGCACAAATGATCTATAACTTTTTCTATTTGAGTCATAGGAAATGAATCTTAAATAACTCTTTTTTTCAACTGCCTGAAATCTATACACAAACGCGAAGAGCCGTCTTTCTTTTTAGTCAAAACAATCGGTGACACGTAATTTGAACACGAATGTCTTATAATTCCACTTTTTAACCACTCCTCAATTTGATTATCAACTATTTTTTGTTCTGCAAAAGAAATTCTCCTGGGTCGTTGCGAAACTGTGGTTTCATCTGTCAATATAATATTCATTTTTATTTCAGTGCTACGAGGCTTTTCAATTGGGCAATAATTCATGACCAAATCAGAAACAGTATTACGTAATCCCTTCTCAGCAATGTGGGATAAATCTATCTGCTTGCTGAAATAAAAAACTTTCTCCTGAGGAAGAAGAGTTGCATTGCGCAATAGTCCGATCCCCAGCTGTGGGTGAATTTGGTAATAACTCTAAACATGCAGGGGGAAAAATTGCGTCTCCTACTAACTGTTGACAGACACCTAATTCTATGTTCTGATTTCCATCTAAAGAAAAGTTAAAACTAGCCGTTTCGGCTTCTACAATATTTCCAAAATAACTTTTAATTTGTATATTACCTGTTTTTATTTCTGCGGGAAAAAGTTTTTTATTTATGATTATTAACTCATTCCTGAATCTTTTAGAAATTTTATTTTTTTCCCGTTTACGAAAATATCAATGAATTCCAATTTATTGCGAGGGATACTTTTTGGTGTAGATGTGATACCGGATGTTACAAAATGATTACTTATTTCTTTTTTTATTTTTTTCAAAGGGCTTCAGACAGTTCCGAGCGAAATGAAAAGATTCTCCCCTCCCGCCACAGACAAAACAAATTTTCTGTGGTTTTGTATTTTGATTTGTGTTTCTGCAGAATGAGAGTCATTCTTCCTGGCCTGTTTTAAGTCTTTCTTTTCATTAGTTTCGCTGCCCATTTTTTGATGATGGATTTCAGACAATGATTTACCCCGCTACGAAAGAAATAAATCGCATTGACGACCTAATTCAGTTGGCGAAAGCCATGTATTAACAATAGTAATCAAATGTTGCAATTAATCGCGATGCGAATTGAACATGCGACTCATTAGGTAAGCGTTGAGCGTTCTTAAAATTACGCTAACATTCCCTAGGTGTCGGCTGAAATTCAGCTGAAAATAACTCTTTTAGTTTTTCATAAATCGACAATTCCTCGTCAGTCGCATACGTTAAAACATTATTGGCTTTAACCCCTAGCTGATTGATTAGTATCTCGGCATGTAGGCCATTTGGCACTGCTTTCGTAGCGAATGCTTTCTCTAAGGAAGAAAAAAACAAATGCAGTGCCTCAGGTTTCTCAGGAACAGATATTGTTAGTGTTTTAATACTTTTTATTAAATGCATAGTAATTGCGCATTGTGTAATGCCACTAGAAGGCGTTGAACTTCGTTCTCCTTGGATTGTAAAACAGGTAACCAGAGCTTGTTTGCGTGAATTATATCTGTTACAGAAGAATGATTTTTAACTAGAGATGCCATTACGCCGCCATTGGGGACAATATGAGCAACTGTCAGAGTTCGACAGGGGAAGAATCATAGGGATGATGGAAACCGGATGGTCAGCTCGGCGAGTAGCTCACCACCTAGGCCGTTCTGACTTTACCGTGAGGAGGTGTTGGGACCAATGGACAAGAGAGAGGTCTGTTACGCGGCGACTAGACTCAGGAAGCCCTCAACAGAACAAAAGTCGAGAACACCGTCACATCATAAAACACGCACGCATAGCGTCAACTGTCTCATTGTCCACCATCCATTCACAGGCAGCACCTTCACTACGGGCCTCTGTGTCAGTCCGAACCATCGCAAAACGTCTGGCTAAAGGACAGTTGCTATCGCAATGTCCATTACGTGTACTGACATTGACACCCACTCACCTTCGTCTCCGTTTGGAGTGGTGTCCTGTTCGAAGTGATTGGAGCGAAACCGAAGGGAATCAGGTTGTCCTTAGCGATGAATCCTGATTCAATTTGGGCAGAGATGACAATCGTGTACGTGTGGGGAGGCCCCGGGGAGAATGTCTCAATCCTGCCTTCGCAGTACAGTTGCATCCCTCTCCCACAACTGGTGTGATGGTATGGAGTACCATCGCATACGGCACACGGTCGCCCCTAATATTGATCCAAGGCACCTTGACAGCCCAGAGGTACGTTCCTAACATTCTTCAGTCACATGTGTTGCCACTCATGGCAGGGATCCCAAGAGCCATTTTTTAACAAGACAATGCTCACACACACACAGCAAGGTTTTCACAGGACTACCTCCACTACATTTCCACCCTTCCTTGGCATGCTCGTTCCCCAGATTTGTCACCAATCGAGCATATCTGGGATCACTTAGGACGGCAAGTTGGACAGCATACGAGTTTGGTCGAATAAAAGGTGCGTTTACAGCAACTGTGGAACAAGATGTTGCAGGACATCATGCAGGATTTGTATGCCTCGATGCCCGACCATCACATAATGCATTCATGCTAGAGGTGGCCCAATCAAACTCACCAATCTCACGAGATTTGTTTTCCTTTTTTTTTTTAACCCTGTGATAAAAAAAATTGCTCTAAATCTTCTATTTTCATTTTACTCTCAAACAGGAAATCATAATCGAATAAAGGAGATGCTGGACCTTTTTTTCTATTTACAAATATTTCATCTAAGTCACTTATACTATTGGGTCATAATCCTGGGTCTGATGATAGATTTTGGTTGAGGTTTCCTTCATTTCCCGTGCTAGTATCCATTGCCTCAAAACCCGTTGAATTATATTCCTGCCTGCAGGGACGTCTTAAGGCATGGGCCCAGGCCCAGGGCCTCGCTTTTGAAAAGGGCCTCGTCTCGTTCCTTATTCGGCCTCAATAAGATCATGATCAGAATAATTATTCTCGTCAAATGTTATTCCCGGACATGACTGATTGTAGACAGTTACTTCTATTAAATATTTCTACTTACAACGTTTGTTGAGAATCTGGAAAAATATTAGTTTTATTTCTAAAGCGAAATATGTCCAATTAATTATAAAAATACTGCTGCAGGAAGGACAGCCACAGACATAACAGACACTTCTTCCAGCGACCTTTTATTTGTTTGCAAACATCAGTTAAGGATCTCTCATGAATAGACAAGAGATACACTTAAGCTCCCAACAGAAGTGACAAAAACACATTCTCTATTTTATTACTGGCGTCAGGGTTAATAAAAGGAAGGTTGAAATAATCCTGAAGGAAATCATACTTTTTCGAAGAAAAGAATGGCCTACAGTTCTAAATCGGCTATTCCTACCTTTAAATTTAATTGCTTTGAAATAGCCTAAAATAATTAGGTTTTTATTTTTGAATTGTATTTCTTTGAGATATAAAATAATATATAAATATTTACATTTCATTAAAAAAGTAACATAATATGTAATTGTATATTTTTTTTATAGAGAGAGAGAGAGTTATAAAAATAATATCCAGCTTAAAAGATTCTACTCTTTTTTTATAAATTTTCTCTCTCTTCTTCTGAACAACATGAAATAATCTTTTAACTGTTTATAAAATTACACATAAATATTTCATTGGACTCTTTAGAATATTTTTATATTGATTAATATGCATAAGCGTGCGATTCCTTCATTTTGAATGCACTATGGTCTTCCAAAAGAATTTCCGACGTATATTGTAATTCAGAGAAATATTTTTCTTTGCTTCTGATATGGAAAGCATTTCTTACTCGTTTAAAAATTCACATGACTGTCCTTTTTATAATTATTGAAACCCAAATAAAAAAAAAAAGAATATTTATAAAACGAATATATTATATTGCTACAGATTGTAGTAATGTAATATAAATGCAGAAAAACAATCATATAACAGGAATTCTGGAGTACGATTTGATAATTAGATAAATAAATGTCTGTACAATATTTTAATGTTTTAAGAGTAAACATCAAAAATGGAGAAGTTCTCATCCAACACAGTAAAAAATAAGAGATTTTTTTGTGCATAGGACCCTTCACTAGAAATTTTCTATTTGCGTGTGTATGTTTAATCGGATTTTCCTGCAGAAAATTGAAAATTAATTTATATACTTTAATTTTAGTTTCATACACCTTTTTATTTATAAACTAGTGAACGAGTTTTCTCTTTTTTTCTTGAACAGAACAACAAAAAAAAAAGCGAATTGCTACACATAGTTATGTGTATATTACGTGAGATATGCCATAATGATTTTTAAAACAGTGTGTTTATTTATTTACTTTTAGTAGCAAAATAACAATTCTCTTTCAAATAATTCGTCCCCAAAATGTGTTATTAAAAAAAAAAAAATAAATCTTTTAGCTATTTTTAGGATATTATTAAAGAGGAGCCATCATTTACTTAATTATTTATAATCTTTCTGTACATCATCTTGTACCGGTTTAAAAATGGATTCCAAGCTATAACTGGTCATTTATTTAAAATTTTACTTGTCATTTATTCTCTAATAACTGATCATTTTATTTTAAAACTTCATTCCTGTGGAAAATAGGTGCTCCAGTTGATATTGGGATAAACCTATTAAGGCTACCGTCGACTCGACTCCAAGAATTTCCGAGCGTAATCTTAATCCTATGGACTTTCGTACTTTTCTATTTACATCTAGAGTACTGCTTTTAATTGCATGGAATAAAATACATTCGAAAGAACGAATAAATAAATAAATGTTTCCCTGGTTTTCGATTTTTCTTAAAAAATATTTGCAAGTATTTTTAAATATTGAAACATTTTCATGAGCCTGGATTGCTTAATTAATGATGAATTACAGGCGACGGATACTCGACTTTCTGCTAAAAAATTAAAAATTCAGATGAATGCTTTCTTAACTATACTTTGGAATGACATTTTGATACGTATTGACAAAGTAAATATATTTCTCCAGAGTAAAAATATGGATTTATCGCAAGGTGTAAAATTATTAAAATCGTTAATGATATATATAAAAACCAAAAGAGACTCTTTAACTATTATGAGTCAAAAGCCAAGGAATTATTCTTTATAAAGAAGTATCAAGGTGTTCACAAGCGTGTAACACAACGCAGTGTTAGGGTAACTTTCCTTGAAGGAAATAGAGACACCGACACAACGTTTGAA
>BMAW01065184.1:0-24875 GCA_019974015.1 Nephila pilipes | reverse complement strand
TGTATTTTCTTGGTCTCGTATTCAATAATGAATATAGGGTGCTTTTTCTAGGTTAAAATCGTAATATTAAAATTAAAAAAAAAAGTTTTTAAAAATTACAGAAAAAAGAATTTTTCTATTGTTTGAAGCAAACAAATATTTTTTCAACTATGAACCCACCAATTTTTATCAAGCTATATTTTTTTATTCTTCATTTGTTGGAACGCTTTTATTGAAACTCAATAGATCGGACGAACATCTTCCAAGTTCTGATCTGTGAATAATCTGAACCCCATTCCTGCTTGCTTGTAGCCTGCCGTACAAGATTTCCCCTAGGCAACGAAATCGCTTATCTAAGCGTCGGATCTAAGCAATTAAAAAGCCCAACCCAAGGGGTTGTGTGGACCACCCGCGTCATAAAAGGGGGGAGGAACAGGAGGCTCTTGCATTTTTGAAGAATTTGTGAATGGAAAGGGAAAACTTTTCGGGACCTTTAGCTGTGCCTAAGTAGATCGCTTTCGGTATAGCTTTACACAAAAAAGTAAAACGCTCGGAGGGTTAAGTGTTTTACTGATATATGTGTCGTGGAGAATGGTGCTATACCGCATAATGCTATTATAGGACTTGATGTAATTTTGCAAGGGGAAGTTCTAATAAATGAAAATGGATTTTCAATAAAAAATAAGTCTCTGTGTGAAGAAAACAATATTATATCGGTTTTGCAAGTCAATGTTAATTGTGATGAAATTGAAGAAAATATAGGCTATAATATTTCAAAATCTAATAAAGATGAAGTGCGTCAATCTATATTAAATTACCAACCGAAGAAGATTAAATCAACTAACATAGAATTAAATATTTTAACTAAAAATAATGAGCCAATATATCAACGACAGCGACATTTATCTTTTTCTGAAAATAATATTGTTGATGCTGTAATAACTAAAGAGTTAAAACAGGGAATTATAGAACCTTGTTCTTCAATGAACACGAAGTTTACTGAAAAATCAAAAGAATTTATTGAAGCCGAATTTCAAGCTAATTTTGAAAAACAGCGTAACAATCTAAGAAAAGATGCTAAAAAACAAAAGATTGAAAGACTAATAGCTAATTGTGTGCAATGCGTTCAAGTAAACCGTAAAAAAGGAAAGAAAAAGGAAGGAAGGAAAGAAAAAAAGAAGCTTCATCCAATTCATAAAGATCATATACCTTTACATAAGTATCGTACAGATCACCTAGAACTATTAGAAAGTTCTACAAAAAATATTAATCATCATCGGATTACAACTAGTGCAGAATTCATAAGAAGATGGTGTGTGATATAAACAATCCAATTATACATTTATGTGACTGTGAATCTACCAATTATGACTTTTTCCCAATTAGGACTATTTTCCCCCAAACATGATTAGATTTATCTATGTGTTCTGAAGACGTTGAAAGAAAAGAGAAAAGTGAAATAAGACGAAGTGACAAAACATGACGATGATACTTATAGATGATAGTGTTTTACGAAGACGATGATGTTCCAAGATTGATAAATGCTGTTCGAATTATCAACTTGTTACTGCTTTTGAATTTTCTCTTTTCAGTTTTATTTTTTAGATTGAGACGATCTTTTGTTAGAATCAAGAAGCTGAGGTCATCTTCTTCTAGGAGGGCCGAGTGTGGGTTTGTAGTAGAAACACCCGATCATAGAGGGCGCGGCCTCTGCTACTGAAGGGAGTCCGCTCTTGAAGGAGAGTCGATGGTAGTCATCGGAACGAGGAAGACGCCCTTGTTGATGACTCTAAACGATTCATTATTTAAGACGCTGAAGAGTATTGTTTTAATGTTATTGTGAAAAGTCTCGTCCAGTATGTTCAACTTTATGTTCATGTGAAACGTCAATATTAAATGTCTGTGTGCTAATTCAAAGTGTGATTTTTATTAATTAATATAGGCCATCCCACATATATATATATATATATATATATATATATATATAATTCTTCTGAACTAAAAATGATTATATTAATTACTTTTTTATGATTCAAATAAATTAAACTACTTCCAATAATATTTTGTACATAAAAGTTTCTAATGAATTCACAAATAAATTATCTTTTTTTTACATACTGTGCCTTCTTAACAGAAATTTTCTTTTTAAAGAAATTTCGAGTTCTTTCTTTTGCATTTGCCCTTTTTTTTGACCAATATTTGACACTGTGCTTTTAATAATACTGATTTGCTTATAACTCACACTAAACTTTCAAATGTTTTAATTGGTGCTTATGCAAAACAACTTAAAACACAAATTGTTTTCAAATTGAAAAATAGAATAATAACACATTGTTTGTCACATAGTTAACTGATTAAAATTAACATTTTCAAAATGTATAGTACATGCGTTTATCAAATGCTGGTTCAGAAATTATCTTCACATTGTTCTTATATTAATTAATTCAGGTAATATGTCCTATATTTCAGAAAAAGAAAATTTTAAAGTGTCTTTTTCTAGACTTAAAAATATACATTGTTATTATTAAGTACCTTTGTATTTTATTGTTAGTATCAAAGAGCCCTGATTTGTAAAATTTACTGTTTGATTTATGGGTTCATTTACTGCCACTAATCATGACTAAGGTGTCATAAACTGTCTTAGGGTCAAGTAACCGGAAAATAAATCAAATAGCTCATAATTTTCAATATCACCTCACACTCGTGAACATTTTATCTTAAATCGAGAAACTTCCTCAAAAAATGCATTTTCCACGTTTATTTACTTATTTATTATTATTATTATTATATTTCATTTTCATTTGGCATCCATATATTCCCGAATTTTTGTTTTTTCAAATTAATTTCTTCTTGTGAAATATATAACACAGTAACTTTTGGGCATACATATTTGGCAAAAGTTCCAATTTCTTAGATGTTTGTAGATCTATGTTTCTAGACCGAGTAGCCTCTCTCATTCTACGTTTAAGAGTACCCCCAACACCGTCTATAGCACCTTTGCCTTGACTAGTGTCAGTAAATTGCCATTGGAATTCCTAGCATATTATTGTTTCTAAACATTTTGAGAAATTCTGTTTGAAATGATTCCCAATACCATAAGATTGATAAATAAATTTCTTCATACTAAATTTATGTTTGCGTTTTTTAATGTTATCCACAATCACCTCAGTGAAAGTGGCCACAGCATTCTTGTCTTGTTGCATATAATTTGATACAACAACAATAGGAATGTACAGCAGCACATTTTCATAATTCATGTATGTCAGAGAGGCAAAAATTGTGTAAAAATTTGTGGCCCAGTATGCTGACTAAAATTCATCCTGATAATAAAATGTATACTATTCGCTGAATTCCATGTGAATCAAAATTGTGCCTTCTGCAATATGTAAATTTGAATTTTTTTAAGAAATCGGCTTGACTTTCGCAAATGAATTTTCGGCGAACTGTGGTTTTCCGACCCCGGGGAGGAAAGGAGAGTTGATGATCTTAGAGCGGCAGTGTTGTATCGAACCAGGGTCCATCGTGATGATATGAAAAGATATATTGGTTTGTACAGTAGGTTGTTTTTTGATTATTTTTAGCCATTACTGCAATCTATATACATCCCCTCCCTGTTGAATTGAGTTTTTTCTTGGGACTGTTTTTCATTTGAGTCCTCGGCTGTTTCGTGATAAGAGGCGAATTTCGTCGACACGTGCGCCCAAACCGGAATATCATTGGTCGTAATTTTGAGTGCGTTTGTTTTAGACATACAGAGGCAAGTGTTTTTTGTCGGGGGCATATGCAATCAGTAGGTATAAGCTGTGCTGCCATCTAGTGTTCGGGTCTTGGGTCACCACTTCTGCGGAAGCTGGTTTTCCAGTCCCGACGAGGGAGTTTTTGAACTGGAGGGCCACTGCTGTTTCGAACCCTGTACCAGAGGGTCCGAAGAATGCGCTCCTATCAACCAGGCTGAAAAGACATCTTATCGGGCTGGTTAAGTAAGGCTTTTTGACTTCTAATGTTGTTGTAGAAGAGAGTCGCCGTAAATTCATGCTCTAGAAATACTGGGAATTCATTTTCCAATTTTTAATCACTTCACTGGTGGATTAGGTTAATTTTTCTCTCTTCAATTTATCTGTTTCATCTTATATCTATTGTTTGTAGACAACATAATCAATTGTATCATCTTTAGGCCATTTATCTGAAAGAAAATCCTTGAACATCTTTAAGTCTTTACAATTCTCACATTTTTGCTTCATACAATTTTTAGTTGTTTTTTTCATGCTGTTAGTTGGATAAATTCTGAAAATGTTACTAGAATGTAAATCTCAGATATTCAAAAGTCGTTTGATATTCCAATAGTGAACACAGAGACATATATTCAATTGAGTCTCATATTCTAAATATGTTCTGGTCGGAGATCACAAAACTTGACTAATGTATTTATTTCGAGTTTACAGAAATCTGGGATTTCTCTTATTCGGTATGAGTAATATAATATGAAAAGAAAAGTCACAAAAAAGTCGCCGAAGGCGACGGCCGAGTTCTCGTATGGACGAGGAGTGAGGAAGGGAGGTTTCAGTCCTCGGAGTTGGGGCAGGTAGACATCGTCCAGGAGCATGATAGTAGAGAGGTTGAGGCCTGTTTCCTAATCGGTTGATCTTCTGGCTCCAATTGGAGGAAATCAGAGGATTAAAAGTTAAGACTGTAGAATTTTTTTTCCCTGGATGACTGTGAAAATTTCAATTTTTAAAGAAAGAAAATTAAAGAGTTGATCGCTTCTAAACGTTGGTTTAAACTTGGATGCATTACAAGAATATTTATGTTTTCCGGTATGAGTTTGAAATGGAGTTTGGCTATTGATAGTTGGATTGAATGGTCCTAGTGAAATGAAGATGCTAAATTTACGATTCGGGTGGGGATGGGTTTTATTTGAAGTTCTTTGTGAGGATGAGTTCTTTTGACGAAAATAGGTGCATCTGCAATATAGTGTAATATTTTATTTTGTTCAATCTGAAGAATGCTAAGATTTGTTTTTGCGGAAATCCCCCAAATTTGACTTGCATAAATAATGACTTGAAGCATGTAGATTTTGTATATTAAGAGCTTGTTTTCTTGCGAAAGTTTAGATCTTCGCCTCAGGAGTTTTTTGAGCTGGAAAAATCGGATTTTCTTGATTGACAGTATGTGCAAACGGTAGGTGAGCTTTATATCGATGAGGATGTCGAGATATTTGACTTCATTGCACCAGTTGATTCTTTTGTTGAAAACACGAAATTTTTCGAGTTTGCTTCTAAAATTTACTTTTTTAAAGGCTATTGCTTGATATTTATCCGTGTTAATGGCAATTCTCCATTTTATAAACCAGAATTGGAGGATAAGGAGGTAGATTTGAAAGCGTTTGTAAACATTAATGGGATGGCTTCCTACGGAATTGATGGCGATATCATCGGCGAATGTACATATTTCAATGTTTACATACTCAGGAATATCAGAAGTGAATAAATTGAATAATTCAGGATTTAAAATACTTCTTTGTTGAGTTCCGGCTTGGATTTTTCCTAATTTTGATAGCTTTTTGTTGAAGCGGACTTGGAAGGTTCTATAGGAGAGGAAATCTTGATTGATATTGATGAGATAGGTAGGAAACTGGAGTTCAATTAATTTATATATGAAGCCGTCATGCCCCATTCTATCAAAAGCTTTTTGCACGTCGAGGAAGACACCCACCGTTATCATTTTTTCATTGAAACCTTTCGTTATTTAGTTTGCCACTCGAAGCAACTGATGACAGGTGGATGTATCCACTTGAAAGCCATGTTGCTGTGGAGGTATGATGTTATTTGTTCTTACAAAGTCTTGGATTCTGTTTAGTTGTATTTTTTCAAAAATTTTAACTACTGTGCTGAGGAGGCTAATAGGTCTGTAATTATCAGGATATTTTTTTTTATTTTTTCCGGTTTGGGGAAGAGAACAATAATTGCATGTTTCCATGCTTTTGGAAAATGATTAAAAATTAAATATTTATTGTAAATTTTGGTTAGGTGAGTGATGGCTTTCAAGGATAAAGACTTAAGTGCAATATTTTTTAATTTGATCATGACCTGGTGATTTTTTATTGTTTAGCTTTTCAATTACGTTCATAACTTCTTGAGGGGAGGGGAGTTTGGGAATAGCTGGTGAATTTTGATTATTTTGAAATCTGATAATGCTTCGATCAACTTTTTCAATAAAATCGTCATCGTAAGATTTTGCATTCTCCTGGAAGGAATTCTCTTGTGAATTGGCAAAGAGATCTGCTTTAGATTGATAATCAATACGAAACCTCTTGGACCAATAAGTGGGGGGATGGACAAAGGGGTAATTCATGTGGTTTTGACCAATTTATAGAGAGAAAGATCTTTGATATTAGCCTGGGGCTTCCCAGGCTTAATTTTTAACTTGGTAAATCTCTCTTTTTATTTCCCGCTGTAATCTGTTTATTTCATTTTTAATGGGGGGATAACGTGTATTCCGCCATATTTTTCGTAGTCTGTTTTTATTTCATCTAATTTTGAATCTAGTGAGGAAGGGAATATTAAAATATGGGTGTTCTATAATTTTTGCATTACTGGTTTGATTAATAGCAGTTAGAATGCTGAGTACAAAATTATCAACTGCTTTGTCGAGTTCGTTTAAATCATTCATAGGTGAGTTACTACACACAGTGTTAGAAAAATTTGGGTAGAATTTTTGACAAATAGTTAGGAGAATTTGGTTTTGAGGTTATGTGGTAGTGTTATCCAAGTCTACGAGAAAGTAGACCGGATTGTGATCACTGGAGAGATCATCTGAAGTTGAGACTGAAACGTTTTGAATTCCTTTTGCTAGGGCAGGGTCTATTATAGATAGTTGGTAGGGCAGATGAACAGGATAATAGGTGGGTTTGTTGGGTGCAATAATGTCTATACCATAATTTTGACTTAAAGGAAGAAGGGTGTTTCTTGCTGGGTTATTTCGTGAAGTGGGGCTCCGGGATCTGTGTCTGGCTTTAAGGTCGCCAATAATAAAACAGAGTTGTCTGTTTCTAAAGATATTGATGAGGTCGTGAACGAATTTGTTTTTTCTTGGGGGGGGGGGGTATAAGCTGAACAAATGGTAACGTGAGTACAGTCTTCCTTTTTCCAGATTGATAGCGGTTGTCTCCAATATAGTCGTGTGGATACTCAGGCAGTGATGTGCTATTGCATTTTTGACGACAATTGCAGTACCTCCTCCAATGGAAGTTCGGTCAATGCAAAAGGTAGTATAGTTTGCAAAATTTAGAAACTTTGCAGGTTGCAGAAAGGTTTCTTGAATGGCGATGATATCTGGGCTATTGTCAATGATAAATTATTGAAATTCTGGCAGGTTGCTGAGGATGCGATTAGAGTTTAAAGTAACTATTTTGAGGGGCGCGTTGGATAATTTTTTTATTAAACATTAAATTTCGAGGTCTTAACTTGCTATTTTGAGAATGGCACTGATTTTTTGGTATTTGGATGCATTAGAGGTAGCAACTGCGATAATTCGTCAAGGAGCTGAAATATTTCTTTGTGGATTACAAAGATTTTCTAGAGTATTACAGAACTTGCTCCGTTTAATAGAAATGTCAAGATAACTCTCCTTTAATTGTTGAGAAGAGAAACTCAACAATTCTAAAATCCTGTTATTTAAAACTCGTTACCTCTATTTCTCCTAAAGTGAAATAGAGATAACGTTTCTCAATTTCACTTTTTCCATCTGAATTTCGAATGATTTTGAAATTTTTAAAACCAGGAACTTGATAAGAAATGTTTGATTACTAAGTGATTACTTTAGAAAATTATTTTACTAAAATGATTACTTGAGATAATATTCCAGAAGCAGAAGCAAATATCTTACGATTCTGAGATATAACTCCTGGTGAATATTATTGGCATAACTTTTTCACAACTATTTTTCTCTTTGTTGGGCATTTTGGAAGAGATCGTTTAGCTTTAGCATTTGCTTTTCTATAAGAGTTCGTTGATTGGAAAGTTATAGGTGAGCTAGTAAAAGGGACAGAAAATTATTTTTGAAGACATTTTTCAGAGTATTTTCTCGTTTCTACTCGTTTTTTTATTCTTTTAATTTATTTTCTGGTATTGTAGTTGCCGATTTATTTTTATTCCTGGCGAATTTTTGTTGGTTTATTTCTGACTTGCAAAATTCTTCGTACTTTCCAGACTCTTTTAATATTCTCTTTTCTCACCTTTTCGCTCAGCTGATGTTTTTGCTAACTCACCTGTATATGAAAATATACCTCCAGTTCAATGTAGTATTTCATTGTTAAAATTGAAATTTGCATATCGATTTTCTTTAAAAAACTAATAAGTTATTCTTTAAATAACTAATAATAATAGACTTAAAAATTATTTCTGAGGATGATGCACCTAATTAATTTTTATTTTGAGTAAATATTTCTGAAGAAAATACTAAAGTAAGTGTATTTTCTTCATTACTTTTTTCTAACTCAATACATTCAGCTTAAGTTCAAATAACTTTATTGTAGTATAAAACTTAGTATCTATTATATATATATATCAGTGGAAATTATTAGAATAAGTTAGTGAAACAAAAAAAAAATCTTTTATGTGACTCAAACTACATATATCCCACCTAAATATAAAATGAAATAATTAATTTTAAAAAGCTCTTCACGGAATTGTAGATGCATTTTTAGTAATTAAGCATACATATCATTATATAAAATTTATATTTATTATTTAGCTCGCCTTTCAAATGGAAAACATTCATAAGAAAATTTGCTAAAAATTCAATTTCCACATTTGAGGGCAAAAATTATTTTTGATTTCAAATGTTGCCATATTTAAAAGATAAACTTCATTTCCGCTTTTGAATATTAAATTTGAACCTGTTATGAATGCAAATAAACGAAAATATAAATGAAAAAGAATATTTTAATTTTTGTGGTAGAATGAAGTTTGGCATGGAATTAACCAACTATATTCTTACATTTAAGGTATTTTAAAAAATTTCGCTCAATTAAAATAGTTAAGAATGGTTAAAAAAATAATTCTATCTCAGGAATAATATTACATACGAAAACTATTTCCAAGCTAGGATGTAAAGAAAAAATACTTGTGTTCGCTATTTCTTCCTCTCATTTTAGAAATGGGGGCCGCGGTAGCCTGGTGGTCAAGGTCGTGGACTAGCGACCGGCGGTTTTCGTTCAGTCGCGGGTTCGATCCTTGGCCGCCAAAGACCCACCGTGTAGCCGGGGCTGATGCATGTTAAATCTGTTCGGGGCCCAAAGTCCTCCCGTTGGCGTGGTGTGGATGTTAGGAGAGGGGGGTGCCAGCTCAGGTGTCATCCTCGTCACTTGACCGTGGTTCAAAATTACGAGGTCCGTCGCCAATAGCCCTCGTGTTGTTTCTAGTGCGACGTTAATAAAAACTAAACTAAACTAAACTCATTTTAGAAATTCAATCTTTATTAAAATGTTCTCGAAAATTGTAATCTTAATTTATCATTAACGTTAATAATTTGTAGGGGGAAAGGGACCATATGTTACTTATAAGTTTTATAATTTTGGAAACTATTTGAGTTCGAAAGTTAATTAAACTAGAATTATCTTCGTAAGTTGTCTTCCTATGACTTATATAAGATATTTTAGTGAAATAAAATGTCAGATTATTCACAAATTTTTAATTACTAAATATCTTGAAACTGTCATAAGAAGAACAATAATATATCAGTGCTTTAACGAATGCTCGAACTAGCATAAAATTTCAATAAAAAATATAACTTCAGTAGCTACAGACGGGGTGCCTTCTATGGTAGGCCGCTACCGAGGTTTTGCAACTTAATAAAGGGAAAAAGTACTTGTGTGTATTATACATATCATTCATTGTGTCTTACATAGAACTCATCTAGTAACTAAATATCTCAGTAACGATCTTCATAATACTATATAGTTTTGTATTAAATCAATTTATAAAATTTTGTCAGAATAAAATGATTCATTTGAGAAACAGATAATTTTTCTTTCTTTTTTTTTTTATCATTTTTAAAGAAGGGATCTATAGGAGAATGATAAAATTTATATTAGTCGATGATCAAAAAAGTTTGGAGGCCCCCTTTACATTTGTTTTTGGTTTGGTTTAGGTCTTATTAACACCGCAATAGAAGCAACGAAAGACTGGTGTGAGTGACGGACCTCGTAAATTTGAACCTTGGGCAAGTAACGATGATGACACCTGAGCTGGCACCTTCTCTCCTAACTTACTCACCACATCAACGGGAGGACTTTGACCCTCGACCGACTTAACGTGCATCAGCCGCACTACCCGGCGGGTCTTTAGTGGCATTGACGGTTCGACGAATACCACCAACCGCGAGATCGCTACCATGACCACTAGGCTACATTAGCCACATTTGTTTTTGAATATTTAAATTGTTGTTTATATCCAGAGAGACCTGCGTGTTTGGGAGGTGGAATTATTGATCTAATTTTTGGATTGAGTTTTGTTTGTGTTCAATTTGAGTTTGTGCTTTTGGAAAGTGTTGAAAGAATTTTATTCGGAGTTTGGATTTTTCTGGAAGAAGGCTTGGAAGCAGAACTTCCAGTTTGTGAAACCGCATGACTAGCAACTTCTATTTCTATTGCTATTGTTTGTGTGCCAGTATCTACGGTTTTGACTTTTGGAAGATTAAAGACGAAGGGAGTCGAGTTGTTTCTTTGAATAGCTGCCAACTGTAGATGTACGATCATTCATTATTTTTCGAGCTGCAGGAAATGAAATATTTGATTTCTTTTGATTTTTTGTATTTCTTTTCTGATTATCCAATCAAGGGTATTTGAATGATCCATCAGGTAATGAAATATTTGATTTAATTCTGATGATCCATCAGGGAATGAAATATTTGATTTATTTCTGATGATCCATCAGGGAATGGAATATTTGATTTATTTCTGATGATCCATCAGGGAATGAAATATTTGATTTATTTCTGATGATCCATCAGGGAATGAAATATTTGATTTATTTTGATTTTTTGTGTTTCCTTTCATTGATCCATCAAGGGTATTTACGGGAAGTGGTAAGATGGTTGTGTTTTTGCAATTCAATCAGGTAGGCTTGTTGAAGTCCTCGTATTCGCCCCCTACGGCGGAACCTCCGGCACATATTTGTTGACCCCGGCAGACTGTAACGGAACTACCAAACCTTTGGTATTTGAAACTGCGCAAAGGGTGGGCATATATGGTCGGGTGGGGCAATTAAAAGACACTATTAGATTGATTTAGGCAGAGTAGGGCTATAAACAGTGCGGATTATGTGTTTCATGAGAATTTTTTGAGAGTCACGACGAATTGTTATTCCTTGGACGCAAACATATTTGGGTGTATCAAAAATTTAAAAATAAAATTATATATATCGTAGAAAAGTCAAAGTTCTAGTATGACACCTTACGAAAGGCTTAAAGAAAAATGGAAAGTACCGGTAAGAAACTAAATGGGTGTCCATAATAGGAATAAAAAATATACAACATTTATACACATATTTTAACAAAATACTAAAAATATACTAAACAAGCTCGTATAAAGCAAATTTGCCAGGATATTTGATTTTTTTTTTTTTAAAAAAAAGCAAAGATATTGTTTAATAGATTTAAATATAAAACAGAAATTATATTTTAAAACCACTTAAGAAGCATTAAATTTCTTTTCAAAATCATCTTAACACTTATTCTATCATGTTATTGTTGTTATTTCTATATTTTAAATATAAATGTTTACTGAATAATTAGCGTATTCAAACGTAAAGAATTAAATATTTGTGCAATGCAGTTTTATTCATTTGATTTGATTCTCTAATTCAAAACATCAATCTTAAATTTAAAAATGAAATTCCAATCCGGGCTCAAACAATGGAATTCATATCCCGTGTCTAACATTGGAATTTATATGCTGTTATAATTTATATAATGGAATGGAAAATACTTTTAACAATGGAATTTTAATTCGATGCTCAATAAAGGAAATAATGTTCTTTCATATCTTTATTTTGTAAACATGTGGAATTAATTGAATTTTTTTCTCGCTGCATATTTTGTATTAAGTTTTTTGAAAACATTAAATTTAAAATATAACATTTCATGTATTTTTGGTAGTATCATTAAATTATGCTTGTAATGTTATAGAAATTCTTATTTACTTATGGCTTGTGTGACGAGAGGAAGAAAAATATGTAAGCTATGTTTCAGCATACATTTTTATATAATCCACAAGCTGGAATTAAATAAACAAATTTCTCGGGAAATTTAAAATTATTCAGAATTAGAACATCTATTGTAAATTTAAGTTTAATTATTACAAACAATATACATACCAATTAAAAACCGCATATAATGCTTAAAATATTTCTATTGAAAACCATCTTTATTCTTATTCTATCTCGTAAATTTTGTTATTTTTAGTTTGTAAATATAAATAGTTTATTCAATAATATGCGTATTAAGATGTAAAAGATTATACGATTTTGCAATGTAGTTTTACCCATTCATTTTGTTTCAATATTTCAAAATATGAGTCTTAAGATTAAAAATGTAATTTCAAACCTGAGTTTAACAATGGAATTCATATCCTGTGTCGAACAATGGAGTTCCAATGATGTTTTAACAATTTATTTGAAAAAAACTTTTACAATGATGGAATTTTAATCCGATGCTTAATAAATGAAATATTGTTCTTTAATATCTTTAATCCGTAAATATGTGGAAAAATTTGAATTTTTTTTCTTCCTGTATAATTTGTATTAAGAGTTTTTGAAATCAATTATATTAAAATTTAAAATTTCATGCATTTTATGGCAGTATCAATAAATTATGCTTTTAACGTTTAAAAGTTCTCATTTACATTTGACTTGTGTAATGCATAGAATAAAACTATATATGCTCTTTCTCCATATATTTTAAATGTTCCACGAGTTCGCATGAAATAAAAACATTTCTCGGGAAATTTGAAATATTTTAAAAATTGCAAATACATCGCATTTGCATGGTATTTGCTTACATTTAAATATCACACACCAATTATTTTTTAAACACCTTATATAAAGTTTACAATATTTTTTTTCAAAACCATCTACATTTTTAATCTATCCCGCTATTATTGCTCTGTCTAATATGCAAATATAAAAGTTGTTTTGAATAATTGCCGTATTCCGATTTAACGGATTAAATATTTATGTAGAGTAGTTTTAATCATTCGTTTTGTTTCTGTACTTCAAAATTTCAATCTTTGGTTTAACAATTGAAATTCATTCGATGTGTTCAACAATGGAATTCAAATCCCGTGTCTCACAATGGAATTCCAATGCTTTTTGAACAATGGAATCGAAACTTTTCTAACAATGGAATTTCATTCCCAACTTTAACAATGGAATTTTTATCGGATGCTTAATCAATGAAATATTGTTCTTTAATATCTTGATTTTGTAACTATGTGGAATTATTTGAATTTTTTTCTCGCTGTATATCTTGTATTAAGTTTTTTGAAAACATTTGTTTTTAAAAATATAAAATTTCATGCATTTTTGGTAGTATCAAAAAATTATGCTTGTAACGTTGCAGAAATTCTTATTTACTTATAGCTTGTGTGATGACAGGAAGAAAAACATGTGTGCTGTATTTCAGCATACATTATTATATAAAACACAACCTGGAATTAAATAAGCAAATTTCTCGGGAAATTTGAAATTTCTTAAAATTAACAGATCTATAGTAAATTTAAGTTTAATTATTACAAACAATATATATATATATATATATTGAAAGCCCGATATAATGCTTAAAATATTTCTATTGAAAACCATCTTTATTCTTATTCTATATTGCAAATGCATTCTATCCCTTCTATATTAAATCTTATTCTATATTAAAATCTTAAATCTTATTCTATATTAAAATCTTAAATCTTATTCTATATTAAAATCTTAAATCTTATTCTATATTAAAATCTTAAATCTTATTCTATATTAAAAATGCAATTCCAATCCTGACTTCAACAATGGAATTCATATCCTGTGTCTAACAATGGAGTTCCAATGTGGTTTTAACAACGTAGTGACAGTCATGACGAAAGAAAGTAAGTATCTGTTACAGAAATTTGCGATTTAATGAATAAATCTGACAGTGACGTTAGCGAAAAAAATTCCAAATCTGTACATAGCCATGAAATGAAGAAAAGGACGAAGAAGATGTGACATTTGCTCAAAATCTTGCGTGACAAAATATGCGTGTAAGACATGTGACGTTGGACTATGCGCTGAAGAAATTTTTTTTATAAAAATAACATACAGCAAAATAAGATTCATTTATTTTACCTTAATATTCCATGTAACGGCACATCATTACACCATGAAATTTATGTAACAAATGTAAGTATATTTTGTATTTTCTTAAATGTTATGAATATTTTTGTGTAATTTTATGAGTAAAACATGCAATTTTCCATTAAATCTTTTTTTTCCCATTCGTATGTATAATGTTTAATGCGTTTTAAATGATATATGTAAATGACAAGATATTTTAACCCTCTAAGCGTTTCACACGCTTTTTTCCGTGTTGTTAGAGATATTCCGAAAGCGTTTGCGCCGTATAATCCCGTGTGGCTGTGAGCGCACCGAAAGTGTCTGAGCCGTCTTTTTTCGCCATCACAGGATGTATTCGAGATCGTTTGCGCCGGTTTTTTCTGCAATTCCTTCCCCCTCTTTTAAAAGTTTTACAACTTGTTAGATAATTGGGGAGGGTTGCGGACACACAATGAACTTTGACAGGAAATTTTATGGCTCACAAGGGAACCCCACTCTTGCCCTTAGGGTTAAGACATTTTCCATTGAGACATTCGTTCAAGCGGGGAAGGGGAAGATTTCCTTTCAAGTGTGTTTGTCAGTCTGCTTGGGTTGAGATTTTATTATGTTTATGAAAGAAATGCGTCCTTTGACCTAGCTTTCGAGATAAAATTTTTTATTTAAACCAATCCAAAAAACGCTTTAAGGTTCATTTACAAAATTAACTAGATTTTAATCCCATTTTTTAATTAATATTCATTTGGAATTTTAACAAATTTAGATAGAGTAGCAAACCTACTGTTTTATATTGCTGGACAAATTACTCTTTGTATGTTTTCTTTGATTGCTAAAAACTCACCTTTTTTTATTTTTCCTCATATTAAAAAATATCAGATAGAGTTAAGTTTATATATTATAACTATAAATCTCGAAAAACATCGCTAAATATATGTATATCTATAAAATGTTTGTTTGAATACAGAGAATGTATGAAAACAATAAATACGTTCTATTGTTTCATTTGTGTTACTTTATTCACTACTTTCAGTTTTTAAAATAATATTTATTTCCTAATAAAGTGTCATAAATTAAAAAAAAAACACGAACGAGTCAAAATCAGAAACGCTTTAAGATTTTCAATTATTACAAATGAATAATTTTTAAACTTCTTTATTTCTTTACTTTTAAAAATCTCTAATGCATGAATAAAAATAATACCAAAAATTAAACTTTTTTTAAATCTATTAGTTTTTTTTTTTTCATAATTTCAAAGCCAGGTATTCAGGACAGCTCAAGCACGATCCTCAGTTTTGTAACGTTAAGTTTCGAAATGCATTCGAATTTTAAATAACTGAACTACATCTTCCTTCAAAGAGAAGAATGCGATTTCCCACTCAAACTCATATTTTTCAAACTTGATTTTTGAAAATTTAGTAATTAATAGCGTCTGCACACATTTATATTTGTTCATACGTGTAAGTATCAACTGTACATTTGCACAGATACTTTTGATTACTAATTATTTGAAGATTCAAATTTAAAAAATATTCATATGTGTAAAATCCCTTATAATTTATCTTCTGTTAAAAAATAATTGAAGTACATGTAATTAAAATCCGGACATTTTTCGTAATCTTAACAATATACAACTAGGAATTTTACATAAGCTACCCTGAAAATCTGCACTTCAAATTACATAAAAAAATATTTATGTATGGTACATACAAAGTTAAAAATTATTAATCACAAAAATTTACAATTCTATGAAAATATAAAATTCAAAATTTAATATATTTCATCGCCAGCATATTTTCATATGTTCCGTAAGTTTTTTACAAATCAGTTAAAAACCGCATGTCATTAGCAAAAAATATGCTGAACAATTTGATGAATATAAAATAAAAATTTTACTTGGAAGCAAAGCTGAGAAGCTAAAACTTCGGTGTACAAAAATTATGAGCAGATCTACAATAGTTTCTGAAATAATTATTTTAAAATTCAGTTCGAAATTTGTTCGTTATATATACGTAATATTAAATAAAGCGTCAACATAATAAAGTAATAGTTTGATACATTCACAGATTATTAAAAATAGATATAAGTGACATTATCGCAAATGTTAAAAATTTTATAATTTTAAATTCAATTATAATTTTAAATTAAATTGTACACTGTTATCATAATGGCGTAGAAGATGTAAAACTTACATCTGAAATAGATGGAAAATGCAATATGCAGTGCCATAATCTTGAACAGAATACGGCATATTCACTTGATAAGGTAGAGTCAGCCTTAAATACAATTATGTTTATTACAGTTATGTTTATTTGTGGATATGTGAAATCTGATTTATTTTATACATGAAATACAAGTTTTGAATAAATTGATTTTTATGCTAATGTATTTGTTTTAAAATATGCATATTTATGTGTGTATTATATTGAAATGTCAAACTACCCAAAATTATATCTGATTTGTTCTTCACTCTAGTTTTTCAGGATTTTGAAACACGTTTTGCCATTATTCTTGTACTTTTTTTTATAATTTATAGGGAAAAAGACAATTATATAATCGAATTTTTGATCTAATACACACGTATAACTGATTTTAGGTACAATTTGTCAAATGGACTGAGATTAGTAGAGGAAGATGATTTTTACATATTGTGAATATTTTGGACTGAACTAAGACATATATTTTAGTCCCTTTACGGTTTGGGAAGCAATTTCCTAAGCAATTTTGCGTTGAGGCTGATATTGAATATAAAAAGCTCCTGTGGAAGTGAGGTAGTATACTTTGAAACCAGCATATACTCACAGTACAAATAGAGTGCATTTTGAAATTATATAATCCGCTTCGGTCATGTTATTTAAATTTGGAAATACCTTACATTTGAAAAAAAAACATCATCATTTCTATAGATCAAAACATACATTCTGCTTCCTCTACAGCCAGACATTATTTTTCTATAAAACTTCCCAAGAAATTAAATATGATAACATTTCATGTATAGTTTTTTTATTGCAATATAGTGCGAGACATGATGATTAATTCGTTCCCTGTCAACTTCACTGAACTAAAGTGTTTTAAGTGTACTGTTATGAAAAACAAAATTAAAAGGGAAAAGTTTCTCTCGCTGTCCAATTTGTAATAACTGATATGTAAGATGTAGTTATGAATGACAATTTTTCGTTAAAAGATATAATACGAATATGTATTTAAAGTTTGAAAACACAAAAGAAACGGAAAAGTGAAAATTAAAATATGGATCGAAGACGGTTAGAAATATTTTGACATTTTGAAAAATACATACCCCATTAAAATTTAAAATTATTTATTGCATGTCAAGTTTATTGCCTTGGCACAAATGTGGGTGTAGATTGGGTATTTCGCTTAGAGCAGAGGTATTCAAACTTTTGTACTTTGGGGAACCCTTTGAGCTTACCAATACCTTCATGGAACAGCCTGATCAAACACCAGAAAAAATAGGATATCAAAGCTCTTTATCCGAATCAAATTTACAAAATTTTTATTGCATTTCTATTTTATCATATTAGAAACGTCTTAGTAAGATTAATGAATGGTAAGGTGGCTAATGGTTTTTTTTTTCTGAAATATAGCCTATGAATATTAAATAAAAGCAACAATTTTTTTAAATATAACAAATTAATGAAAAGTAATTTTTTTAATGACTTGCCCGTTATTGTTTCTTATTGCAAAGTATTTTTTCGTCTGGAATAATTGTTGAAATTTACAACCTATTGTCTTCTTTAGCATCCAATCTGTTTCTGTATTTTGTTTTTGTCGCAGCGTTCAAAGGGAAAGATGATTTTTCGCATATATAGGTTAAAACATGTAATATTAGATGTCTCATCTCTTTCGGCAATTTCATGATATTCTTTTCTAATGTTAATCAAAAAATACATAATATCAACCTAAATTTTAATTTCAACTGAGCGCATATTAATTTGATATATCAATCAAACATATATACACTCAATTGTTTCTTTTGTTGGGAGTTCGGAGGTTTTCTTCTTTTATTGGGTTTAGTTTAGTTTTTTTTATTAACGTCGTGCTAGAAGCAACACGAGGGCTATTGGCAACGAACCTCGTAATTTTGAACTTCAGTCAAGTGACGAGGACGACAACTGAGCTGGAACCCCCTCCCCTCTTCTAACTTCCACACCACAGAAACTTCTTTTATTAGGAGTTCAGTGGATTCACATTCTTGAGAAGGATTTGGGATCGAAGATAATTTTTCATTTTGAACAGGATTCAAGAAATGTTTTTTTGCAGATCTGATAAATGTTTAACCAAATTAATTTTTACATTTTTATCAGGATCAGCGTTACCATCCACTGAAATAAAATGCAAATTACCAAAACATTTCATATTATCTTTCAAAATAGATTCTGTTTAAAATTTGAATTTTAAAACAGTGGCGCTAATTTTATTTCATACCTTGAAAATAATGAATAAGTGTGTGATTCTTCACCTAATCCAAAAAACCAGCACTAATATGTGACCTAATGCGTCTCGATTACTGTATTTGAAACACGTGACTCTTACGAAATTTAAGATTTTTATTTTATACTTAAAATATTTATTTATAATTATTTTTACAAGCAAACTGATTTTGAGAATTCAATCTTCTATAAAAATTAAAGTTTTTACTAAAATTCTGGCACTTTGATTAAGCAAATAGTCCCTGATAGCAAATATTAATCATTATTTTTTTTTCCAAACATGCAAACAATCATATTTTCTTAGTCTCTTATTCAACAATGAATATAGGATACTTTTTCCCAGTTAAAATCATAATATTAAATTAAATTTTTTTTAAATGACAGAAAAAGAATTTTTGTGTTGTTTGAAGCAAACAAAAATTTTTCAACTATTAATCCACCAATTTTTTTCAAACTATATTATTTTATTCTTCATTTGTTGAAACACTTTTATTGAAACTCAATAGATCGGGGGAACACCTTCCAAGTTCTGATGTGAATAATATGAACTCCATTTCTGCCTGCCATACCAGATTCCCCCAAGGCAACGAAATCGCTTATCAAAGCGCCCGACCGAGTCGTAAAAACGCCCAACCCGTGAGGGTTGTCGACCTCCCGCGTCTCAAGAGGGGAAAAGAACAGGAGCCTGTTGCTTTTTCGAAGTGTTTGTGAATGGAAAGAGAAAACTTTTAGCGACCTTTAGATGTGCTTAAGTAGACCGCTTTCGGAATAGCTTTACACAAAAAAGTAAAACGCTTGGAAGGTTAATGAATAGCCGACTTTAGTGGAATTTGTTTTGCGAATTAGGCTTAAAATTTAAAATCGTCTGGGCTCAGTGTGACACACCGAGGTAAAAAGCCGCGGGTCCTGAGAAGCACTTCTTTTTTCTCCCTCCGGTAGTGGAAAGGTTAAATGAAAGTGACATTAATCACATTTCATTGCGTAAATTTAATTTATTCCTTAAACACAGCGTTACTTACTAAACATTCTTCATGTCAGAAAGTCTTAGGATTAATTATTTTACTTAGTCCGCAGAAATACTAAAGGATTTATACGACGTGTGTCAAATCTAAAGTTCCCAAATCTTGACAATAATTATACCATACATAACGACAAATAATCTTTGTAACGATTGAAGATTAGCAGCATTATCTTCAAGTTACTCTCTACATAAATGTTATTACGTAAATTCTTTCCAATGATTGCTGATAATGTGCTAATTTATTCACAAAAGACAATTCGAAAAATTGTGTTTCTTGAAAAAATAGAAATTTGTAACATACTTTAAAATTGCTTCTTTCTAATAATGTAAAGAGCACAAACGAATAATTGCTCACATTGTTTTAAAAATAATCGATATATGTTTCGATATTTTTAAGTGTCAAAATTTCACTTTGAAAATATTATTTCAATGATTATATATATAATTACATTGTATTTTTTCTTGCTGATGCCAATGTCGTGGACAGAGGCTGAAGCACGTTAAATTTGTTACGATTCAATAGCCTCACGTTGGCGAGGGGTATAGTTTGGAAAGTCAGTGGCGAACTCGGGTGTTCTCTTCGTCACTTGACCAAAATTCAAAATTACCTCATTACGAATTTTCCTCGCATTGCTTCCAAGTGCGATGTTATTATTAATAAAAAAAAATACATGTACTGTAAGAAATACTAACAAAAATTAAAGAGTTTCTTTGTGGTCGAATTGATGGACTTATTTATTGAGTTTTAAAGTCACTCTTAGAAGCAACACGAGAGTTATTGGCGACGCATCTCCTAATTATGAGTCTCGGTCAAGCGGCGAGGATATCACCTTAGCTGGCTATCCTCCCATCAAACTTTACACACTACGCTAACATGAAGACTGATTCTTTACAAATTTAACGTGCATCAACCTCTTTACATGTCATTGGCATCAGAACTCGAAGCCATGACTCGATGTAAACAACGCTCGTCAACAGCTCGCGACCATCACCATTCGGCTACCGTCGCTTCTTAAGAGGAAGGTGTACTGAGAGCAAGAGAATCCAGATCCCAAATCACAAGATAATTTTTTATTCGGAATATGAGAAACACAAATCTTTTCCTTCCTTTAATTATTTTCATTCTTTCAATACATTTATTCATTACTACTTGAAAATATATTTTACGATTTCTTAGTACTTGTGTTTTCTTAAGTAATATGAATTTCTGTGCATTTCTAACATTGAATATCAATTTCTGTCTCGACATCTTTTAAATATTTACTATTTTTAAATAGCCATTGAAATGTATCCTAAGATTATTTTAGATATAAAATGTGTTTCACTCTGAAATGTTATCTCTTTTATGGAATTTCTAAGAAATGAATATAGAAGAACACAATCAGTACTTTTGGAAAGTATGTATCCTTTAAATTGTTGATTAAAGTTACATATTCATTTCACTCCAACTTCGTATTCTTCGATTCAATTTATATTTCGTTTTTAATATTTAAATTTCCTGTCTGCTTTGAATAAGTATATTTTGCTAAAATATATATTTGCAACATTCACCTAATAGTAATTTGTTGTATATATCATTTACATTTTAATTGTAACTTTAATGAAAGAAAAACTAAAAAATGCGATGGACCTTATTTCTCTTATTCAAAAATTGATAATTTTTTTATTAAATTACAAAGATCATTTAAAAAAAATAGTAAAGATATCTTCAGAAGACAAAAACGCCTTCCAACTACAAGAGGAGGAATTCAACATGATTGAAAAACTGTTAAAAATCATTTAACGATTATATAAACGATCACATTTCAAGAAATGGTTTAAAAGATGCGAGTATAGTGAAATGAAAAAAATCTGTAAATATTAACTTTTTCAGAGTTATATTTATTTTCCGCTATTGTTTTTGCAAAATATTTCAGATTTCTTTCTCATCTATATATATATGAATTTGTACGTATGTAAAACAAGAAGAGTCTATTTAAACGCATTTAAGAAGTGCTGTTTCTTAGGTAGTATTTTAAATAATTCACAATTGAAAACGATTTTTCAGTTTCACATGTTGTAACAGGCAAAGGCTACTGAAGTCTTAATGCTTATGGATATTCGGGAAAATATCTCCTTTCCATTCTTGTAATGCTTAGACGAAGACATTTTTATAGAGATGAACAGTCCTCTCTTCGTCTTTAAACATTGATCCAAAAGAACATTTCAGAGTCATCAAAAGCATTTCTGTTCTTTTCTCAATAACTGATCTTAGATGGAATCATTTTTCTCTTATTGATGAAATTTTTTTAATATGAGTAGTTTCTAAAATCCAAATATAAAAGTTGTTTTGAATAATTGTCGTATTCCGATTTAACGGATCAAATATTTATGTAGACTAGTTTTAATCATTCGTTTTGTTTCTGTACTTCAAAATTTCAATCTTAGGTTTAACAATTGAAATTCATTCTATGTGTTCAACAACGGAATTCAAATCCCGTGTCTCACAATGGATCACAATCCCGTGTATTAAATGCTTAAACAAAAGTGTCTTTAAAGTACCTTAATGCTTATCTTTGGAACAGTTTGTTTATTTAAAAAAGGAATATTTAATAACTTTATTTATTAAATATGTTTAATTATTTGACTTTCTTTCTTACTGTATAATTTGTATTAAGCATTTTGAACGCAGTTATTTTAAAATTTAAAATTTCATGCATATTTGGCAGTATCACTAACTTATGCTTGTAACGTTTAAAAGTTCTAATTTACATTTGGCTTGAAAATGCATTGAATAAAACTATAAATGCTCTTTCTGCATATATTTTAAATGTTACACAAGTTCGCAAGAAATAGATACATTTCTCGGGAAATTTGAAATGTTTTAAAAATATCAGATATATCGTATATTTTCATTTAAATATCACACATCAATTATTTTTCAAATACCATGTATCAAGTTTATAATATTTTTTTCAAAACCATCTTCATTCTTAATCTATCCCGTTATTATTGCTCTGTCTAATATGCAAATATAAAATTTGTTTTGAATAATCGTCGTATTCCGATTTAACGGATTAAATATTTGTACCGTAGTTTTAATCATTCGTTTTGTTTCTGTATTTCAAAATTTCAATCTTAGGTTTAACAATGGAATACATATACCGTATCTCACAATCAATTTCTAATGCTTTTTGAACAATGGAATCGAAACTTTTCTAACAATGGAATTTCATTTCCTACTTTAACAATGGAATTTTCATCCGATGCTTAGTAAATGAAATATTGTTCTTTAATAACTTTATATATTAAATATGTTTAATTATTTGGTTTTCTTTCTTTCTGTATAATTTGTATTCAGTATTTTGAACGCAGTTATTTTAAAATTTAAAATTTCATGCATTTTATGGCAGTATCAATAAATTATGCTTGTAACGTTTAAAAGTTCTCATTTACATTTGGCATGAAAAATGCATGGAATAAAAATATAAATGCTCTTTCTGCATATATTTTAAATGTTACACAAGTTCGCAAGAAATAGATACATTTCTCCGGAAATTTGAATGTATTAAAAATATCAGATATATCGTATATTTTCATTAAAACATCACACAGAAATTATTTTTCAAATACCATGTATCAAATTTACAATATTGTTTTCAAAACAATCTTCATTCTTAATCTATCCCGTTATTATTGCTCTGTCAAAAATGCAAATTTAAAAGTTGTTTTGAATAATCGTCGTATACCGATTTAATGCATTATATATTTTTGTACAGTAGTTTTAATCATTCGTTTTATTTCTGTATTTCAAAATATCAATCTTATGTTTAACAATGGAATTCATATACCGTGTCTCTCAACGGAATTCTAATGCTTTTCGAACAATGGAATCGAAAATTTTCTAACAATGGAATTTTCATCCGATGCTTAATAAATTAAATATTGTTCCTTAATAACTTTTTATATTAAATATATTTAATTATTTAGTTTTCTTTCTTTCTGTATAATTTGTATTAAGTGTTTTGAACGCATTTATTTTAAAATTTAAAATTTCATTCATTTTATGGCAGTATCAATAAATTATGCTTGTAACGTTTAAAAGTTCCCATTTACATTTGGCTTGAAGAAAGCATGGAATAAAACTGTATATCCTCTTTCTGCATATATTTGAAATATTACACAAGTTCGCAAGAAATAGATACATTTCTCGGGAAATTTGAATTATTTTAAGAATATCAGATATATCGTATATTTTCTTTTAAATATTACACATCAATTATTTTTTAAATATCATGTATCAAGTTAATAATATTTTTTTCAAAACCATCTTCATTCTTAATCTATCCCGTTATAATTTCTCTGTCTAATATGTAAATATAAAAGTTGTTTTGAATAAGGTTCGTATTCCGATTTAATGGATTAAATATTTTTGTACAGTAGTTTTAATCATTCGTTTTGTTTCTGTATTTCAAAATTTCAATCTTAGGTTTAACAATTGAATTCATATCCCGTGACTCTCAACGGAATTCTAATGCTTTTTAAACAATGGAATCGAACTTTTCTATTAATGGAATCGAAACTTTTCTATCAATGGAATCGAAACTTTTCTATCAATGGAATCGAAACTTTTCTAACAATGGAATTTCATTCGCTACTTTAACAATGGAATTTTCATCCGATCCTTAATAAATGGAATATTGTTCTTAAATAACTATATTTATTAAAAATGTTTAATTATTTCATTTTCTGTCTTTCTGTAAAATTTGTATTAATTGTATTGAACACAGTTATTTTAAAATTTAAAATTCTATGCATTTTATGGCAGTATCAATAAATTATGCTTATAACGTTTAAAAGTTCCCATTTACATTTGGCTTGAAAAAAGCATGGAATAAAAATGTATATCCTCTTTCTGCATATATTTTAAATGTTCCACAAGTTCGAATAAAATCTATAGATTTCTCAGGGAAATTTGAAATTTTTAAAAAATATCAGATATATCGTATATTTTCATTTAAATATCACACACCAATTATTTTTCAAATACCATGTATCACGTTTACAATATTTTTTTTCAAACCTTCTTCATTC
>BMAW01065181.1:0-13443 GCA_019974015.1 Nephila pilipes | reverse complement strand
AAATATATATAAAAGAAATTATATATACTAATGAGAAAAAAAATCAACTAAATCTCATTCGATCAAAATCAATCAAAATGGTTCTGCACCATTTTGGACCGAATGAGATTTGATTGATTGCAAACTTTGTAAGATTTGAAATTGTAATTCGCATCCAAAATGGTTCCGATTACCATTTATTCCAATGATTTGACCATTTAATTTATTTCACTTAATTTATTCAAAATCTCATGCTCTATCTAGATACTAAATGATTATTACTGCCGAGTTTTAAAATATCATGGAACAGAAAATAAATTTATTTATTAGCATTATTCAGTTACCACTAGCGGTACTTCTAGCACTTTTGAAATGTAGTAAGCTAAAAGGAAATACTTTAGTAAAAGGGTTTGAAGTTTTTACAGAGTTATTGATAAATTTAAAACTGGTCAATGTCCAAAAATAATTATTTTACTTAATTTTTTGTTTAAGAAACTTGAATTAGTTACTCAAAAACACACAATAAATATTGTTATGATTCGATCAAACAATTTTGTATAGAAAATCCTTCAAAGCTAGATTTGCTTGTGGATGTCTTACAAATGTTGTTCTTAGCAACTGACGAAAATTTTGTAACGTGTTTGGACAGTTAGCTCAGGCTCAGTTAGATTTATATCAATTAAAACAGACGGATGATTATTTTTAGTAAACTTAAGTGTCGAATACAAAAACTCCCAATAATGCAAAAAAGTAGCAAAAACCGATTTTATTCTCAATACACTCTATTTCCCTTTAAAATATTGTTATTAGAAACCTGTTTCCAAACCTTAATAGTTGAACCAGTGTTTTGTCTTCGGAAAACTGTTTTTGAGAAGAAAAAAAATCACAAAATAATGTCATTTTGAAGGAGAAGAAGCGTAATCTGGCAAAATCTTACAATTTTCCTCTGGCTGAATAAACAGTTGTGGCAAATATTCCTTTCTAAAATGTGGCTTCCAAAGGAAGTGTAGGTGGCTTCTCCTGATTTATAATGAGAGTAAATATGAAGTGTGAAAAGAAGTCTAGACGAAATAACGATCGGGCTTGGCTCAAACACATCTTCAAAACTAAAAATAAAGTTAAACTCTGATCAAGAAATTATATTCACGAAATTAATTGGCATTGTGTACGGTTAATTCTTTAATGTTGAATTTTTTAGTTTTCTAAAAAAAATCCCTTTAAATTTCCCACTGATTTTTGATCACAAAATTAAAGCTTATTTTTCGATGCATTCTTTGAAACCCCGCTCCTAGCTACTTCCATCTTCACCAGCCAATGGAAATTCGGAGCTACGTTTGGAGCACCCAATCATAATTCGTCGTGTCAGAGCATTTTGAAAATTCTTAATTCTTTATTGGTGGACTCTCGATTCCCAGACGTTTGCAGTCCGATCCCTTTAATTTTGATTTCAAATTAACTTAATTCTGAAAAAATTTTGTGATCGCGGTAGCCTAGTGGTCATGGTCGGTGACTCGCGGCTTGCAATTTTTGCCAAGTCGTGGGTTTGAGCTTGATGTCACAAAAGACCAATCGTGTAGTTGGAGCTTATACACGTTAAAGCTGTCGAGGCTCAAAATCCTCACGTTGGCGTGGTGTTGAAGTTAGGAGAAAGAGTAGCAAGCTAGGGTATCGTCTTTGTCACTTCACCGAGGTTCATAATTATGAGGTTCGTCGCCTATAGCCATCGTGTTGCTTCAGTACGATGTTAATAAAATCAACCAATAAAAATTCTTAAATTATTGTTTTTAAATTTCTCTAATTATGATGAGAGGATTAAATTTAAATTTCAAAATTAAGTCCTCTTAATTTTACACTTAGACGTTACAATCGAGAAATTATTCAATTACAGGACTTTTATTCTGTGAAAGAATTCGGATGATGTATGCAACTCTTAAAAGAAGTATCGAATGGATTCATATCGTTTACTCACTCAAAAAATTGTATTCTGTCCCCAGTTGAGGCTCTTTTGTACATCTCAGTAAAGCCACCAATCTCTTGCAGTCCCACGCTGTATATAATAATCAAGCACACGAACATGAGAACACCTTGAAACGCATCAGTCCACAGGACCGCTTTGATTCCTCCCTATTTGTGCATATCATTGTTACTCAATCATTAAAAATAAAATTAAAATTTGCATTTTTATATCCTATGATGTGAACCTTTAGCAAGCGTTCCTACATTAGTTTATAGCGAACTTTTACCCTCATCTTTTAAGATATAGATTCAAGTTTACAAGTAAGTTTAAGGTGTCACATTTTTTTTAAAAAAATGCTTTTCATTACGGAAGAAATTTAACGTCTTTAAAAACATAAACCTGAATAGAGAAAACTTATGAAAATGAATTGTAGAGTTGGTTTAACCACAGTTCTTTCTTCTAATTGTGTATATCCTTCCGAGGTTAGAATGCAAACGTGATTGATCTGCGTCTCAATAAATAAGTTCTTAAATAATTTCACCATGATTTGTATTGTATTCTCTCTTCAGTCATCGCGAGCTTTAATTCTTTTTTAAGTCCAACCTCCTATTTTTAAAATCTTTCTACTTTTAATTAAAATAAACTGATTTTTTCTCCCTTTCAATATATTTTTTGCACTACTGATATATTCTAAACATTTTTATCTATCTATAAAATCATTACTTATATATATCTCATAAATCAATCTCTAACAAATGTCTTTCAAAATTTAGCAGCTAACCAATAAAATTCTAAGATTCACATTCATTACCTCCTGCCTTCTTGAAAATGTTGCTGACCAAATTTGGATTGACTCATTTAATTTGATTTTATTCCGTTGCATTGATTCTACTTCTCCTGAATCAACGCTCATTTTCTGAATTTGCTTTTGCTAACACGGCAGGAACAGAAAGTGAACTTAAGACGTTGGACTATCCGATTTTCCCTTCACTAACCTATGAAACTCTTACATAGTTTAAAATGAAACCACACTCTAAGAAAATGAAACGTGTTTCGTGCAAATTATATTGAAGTTAGGAAATGCAATGGACGGATGTTAGATTATTTTTATTCATAAGCAGCATGAAAAAAAATAATGGAGAGTTAGAGAATTGGAAGGTAATTGAAGGGTGGTAGAATTTATAAGAGTGAATCAAAATGAGACGTCTGATCCTGTTGTTCTTAATCTAAGAAGCTATCAGAGAAATCCTGGGAGATGTCCGAAGAGGATTCAAGGATCGAACTCTCAGTTCGAATTAATATACTCACTTGAACCCGAATTATTTGGTAAGCGTTGCTTTAAACTGATACTCTAAACTAGGCCTGCCCAACCCACGGGCTACAAGTGGCCCGCCCGGTTGGGTCAACAGAACTGGGTCATCTGAACAAAAATTTAAACTTCATTGTACACAAAAGTACGAAAGAACATTTCATCATTAGTTGTACGTATCATATTCCCTTACAATGGAATATGATATGAACTATGGGAGTTCCAGTGCCACTGGGATTCCTCAGATAATTGACTTTACTATCCTCGCAAGTTTTCTTCTATATTCTTGCTTAGAAACAATTACAAAGTTGAGCTCATTTTAAAAAGCGCGTGGACTTTTTTGAATATGTGGGCTGTATACAATGTATATCTGACCAGCAAACCGAAAGTGCGCAATACTAGACGCTGAGAGGAAATGTGACGCGCGGATCATCCGAAATAGCAGCAGCCAAACTATTTGCAGCAAATCTGATATATTTGACCCAATAGCATATGGTTTCAAACAAACTGGCTGCTTGGGGACCTGAAGATCGACTCGTCTGGAGAAACCCAGGGTAGCGTGCCAATCCTGCTTTCTCTATTGCACGCCACACAAGCCTTCAACCAGGAGTTATGGTCTGGTGTGCCATTTCCCTTAATAGCCGGACCCATTTGGTCGTCATTAGAGGCACACTTACTGCACAGCGGTACATCGACGACATTCTGAGACCTGTTTTCCTATAGCTCCTTTTGCAGAGCCCTGGCCTTATTTTTCATCAAGATAATGCCAGACCACATACGGAACGTGTTTCTATTAACTGTCTTACAGCTTGTCAAACACTTCCTTGGTCAGCCAGATCTCTCTCCAACTGAGCATGTCAAAGATATGATGTGAAGGCGACTGCATCAATTAGGGAATGTTGATGACGCAGCCCGACAACTAGAGCAAATGTGGCAAGAAATACCACAGGAAACCATCAGGGAGCTTTATCATTCTATTCCACGTCGTGTGGCAGCTTGTATCCAGGCTAGATTTGGGTCAATACCTTATTGGGCTTGTTACTTTGTAACTGTGTAATTCTGAAATAAATCATTCAATTTTTCTGAAATTTTAATCATTTTCTATTTTGTACATAATTTTCCTATCCGCCAATTTTTGTCTCCATTGGACAACTCCTTGGTGCATCGTGTTTTTTTTTTTTTTTTTTTTTTTTTTTTGTTATAGAGTGTACATTTAATTCAATAAAATGTAATTTCCCTTAATTTATACAGAATGTTCTTGATTTCTGTTATGGGGTCGGGAGGGTAAGTCTCTTCCATTGACTTGAGAGTTGAAACTAGTAATCATTTTGAATATGGGAATTATAATATATGTTTATATAATGCAGTCCTCGGTAATAAAATATTTCCAAAGTGGCCCGCAAAGTCATTTGGGTTGCACAGGACTGTTCTAAACGTTCGATCAAACGCGCTTAAAGAGTTTGTTTACAGAGAAAGAGAAACGTTAAGTATTGAACCCTTTTCTGGAAAGTGAATAACAATAACTAATGAAACTATCACTATTGTACCTCCTGTGAATTTTACATAGAAAACGTCGATTTTATGCATAGACTTAGGTTATAATTTTCCGAATTTTCATTTTCATCTTGATTTTGCTTCTCACTTCTGTTAATTATAATTAAAATATTATTCTTATTAACTCACATCTTAAGATTTATTTTTGTTATAACTTTCACACTGTGAGTTAGTAAATAGATTTAGTAAAATAAAAAGAACTGTTTTTATTTTTAATCTGCTTTATGTGAATATTTGTATCATTACGCATTCTGACACTACTAGTTAATCCTGTTTAGGTAGGATCTCATAAATTTCAATATTTATTTACTTTTCCATCAAGATGAATAATTTTATAATAATTATTAAGATGAATTAATTTAATTTACGATGAATAATTTTCTATATTTTGATAATTTTCTGTAAATAAGCCAAAAAGAGTGCTTATAAAAGAATTAAACTTGCTACGACTCACAAACAACCTATTGCGTAGGGTTATCGTAAAATTTTAGTTACTTCTAAAAATAAAAAAGATATCTTGATAAAATTTATTCTGCATATTAACTTATTATTATGTTCATATTGTTGTAAATTATAGCTATTTATGTTGATTTGTTTGATTTCAGAAAACTATTTATAGAAGTAACCGACAGTATGGAGAAGATAAAATTCGAATCCTGCTGAGTTCTACCATGATAGCCTTCGAAATGTCAAGTAACCTTGAGAGAAATGTATAACTCTGGGTGACTATATAGAGAAATCTTAAGAATATAAAATAATAATAAAGTTTCTGCCTTGATTATTTTTAATAATAATTAAGACATTAGACACACGGATAATAGTTAATACTTTATGATACTGTTGTTCACTTCAATCTATTGTTTCCTGAAATTAAATATGGGGAAATCAATAGCTATAATTTACATCATTAAATACATAAAGATCAATTAATGCGCAAAACAAATTTTATCCACTTATCTCGGTCATTTCTTAATAACGAGTACATCTTATTGATACCCCTAGAAAAAAATCTCCGTTACGGAATTGCGGGGGAAATTATCCAGAAAAATCACTTGGAAACTCATTTAACACAGGGAAAATTTAAAGTAACGAACTGATTCCGTAATATTCGTGTCCAACTATTGTTGAAAATTCCATGTTTGTCACAATTATCGTGTTAGATACTTCTCTGAACAAAGACTGATTTAAAACCATATATCTAAAATTAATCATTCATCTTAGACGAATTTCGAACATCTTTTGATAAATGAAAAAATTAAAGGTTTGGGTTCTTAAAATTAACTTTTCTATGTATCAGAACGACGATTAGTCTCAAAGAAGTAAAAACTAAAGTGAAGGAGAGTAATTTATAATGGCAAATAGACTTCCGCTTATCTTCAAATCTTCTAGACATTAAGTAGCTATTTTTTTTTTTTTTTTGATAATAATTGATCTAATAATTAATTCGCTGCTAACAACAGCATGAGCTAATTTTTGATCATAATTTCTAATTCTAGAAGTTAAAGAGCAAAAATTCGTAACGCAACAGCTGTGATTAAAGAGTAATTCGAAAAATAAGCATGAGAAATAGATAACTGCATTTACAAAAGGAAAATGAAAATATTAAATTTACGACAAAATTTAAATATTTATATATATTTTCAGGATATTGCTTTTACCTTCATATTCTTTTGATTTCTGTAAAGTATTAGGAAGTAAATTGAAGAGCTTATAATGAATACATATATAAATTTTGTGAACCTAATTGAATTATTATAGCAAAAAAAGAAGAAAAAGTTTTTTCATCTTTTTGTAACAAGAAATAACATCACATCTACTCACCAAAAAACAATAAAAAGTACAAACAGCTCCAGATGAAATTATCATCATTTCGATAGAAAAGTCTGTTACTGCAGTCAGTGCCAGAACTGGACCCAAGAGTACAGAGGAAGTATACAGAACCTTAGAGAAAATAATTCTCGTGAATAGAAACCTCTAAATCAATAAAAACGATGTCTTTAACATACACTACGTCCTTTTCTAAAATTTTTTTGATTTTATTGTAACAGGTTTCACTCTGAAAAAATTAAGTCATATAAAACATGATAGGAGAATAATGACTGCAAATCCTCATGTCTGACCAGTCATAACCTAATTAGATAATGCAAGTTCCTGAGAATTAAATACATGTACCAAAGGATAAATTCAGGTGTAAAACTGGCTTTCGCGCTCAGAAGAGACCCTAAGGACAGTCAAACGGGGTTATGCTCGCAATCTAGTGGTGCCCTTAGAGGAGAGTTGTATTATTACGTGGTTATTTGGCTTTTACAGCACAGGAAAGGTCCAGGTATTAATCAAGAAGCTCTTTCGGCCTAAATATAATTTTTTATTATGAAATTATCTAGAAGGTGCAGTAAGTTCCTTTTAAAAAGAAACAATCAGCACAAATGCATGAATTAAGTACAGCACAAATTTACGGTTCACGCAATCGCATAATCAAATCACGTAAACACAATTTCACATTAGCACATATAATAACTCTCATACTTATTCACACAGCGGTTCAAAAATATACCCTTCAAAGTTTCTTCTAGAAATTTGCGATTTCTTCCAGAGATTTCATCTAAGGGTATCTAGTTTTGTAGCCAAATCTGGCGACTTGGCGATATGTGGCGACAAAATTTGCTTGGTCATCCCTAACTATTCAGCATCACTTCTTTGCTTATTTCTCATCTTGACTGTAAGACTATATTTCCGGTTAGAATAATCATTCTGTAGGGAAGGCAACAAAATCCAAACTTTCTGCATAACAATATTTTAATCTATATCACATTATTTACTATGGATTAATTTCGTTGAGAAACGACCTTTGATGCAAGTTTTCATACATGAATCTAAGGCTTGTTTTGAAACGAAGCGCGTTAAATTTAGATTAAAGTGACAAAGCACCCTATGAGCAATTTTTTTTAATAAGATATTTATAAGAAAAAGTTTTTATTCATCATTATTAAATACGCATATGATATGCATAACAAATAAAATCTTTTCATTTTTAAACAAACAACTATTTAAAATTTTTAATTTTCTTCAAAATATTTCAATATTAAAAAAAAACTCATACCTAATATCGATAAATTTTAATATTTAAAAAAATTCTCAATTTCTTATAGGAATTTCTTACAATAATATCTATGAGTTTAATTGTACTAGTGCTATTTATAATTTTACAAATATTTTTCTATTAGGCACTACGAAAAACAGTAAAATAGCCTTAATATTTTAAGTACTCGACAATCATGAAAAATAAAAAAGCTAAGAAAAAAGCAATTTAAAGTTTTCAAAAGATCCATGAAATGTGTTAGCACCATGTTCAAGAAAATATAAATAACTCGTTGAATAATGTCAATACAGCTATGAAGCTTTGTACATATAATTAGAAAAATCATGCAAGTAAATAAGATAATAAAAAGTTTTTCGATATTTTGGTTATTTTTAAGGTTCTGTACCCCCTTAAAATAATAATCATAAATAGCTTAGTTAAAAGCAGCATTAAATATTAATAATAAATACATGTGTACACTTTATCCATAATATAGCAAAAAAAAAAAAAAAAAAATCTATCCGATTTAACGTTGATGCCCAAAGAAACTAATTTAAACTAAAGCTTATATTCAAATATCCGGCGAAGAGTTCCTTTTTATCCTTTTGGTTTCTTTTTTGTTAAGTTTTGCTTACATTACTCATGTTCTTACGTCTTGGGGATGATATGGTATTATTTGTGTTGATTCGGAAAGCTTTTGCACAACTTTACATTGAAAAAACTATCTCGTTCTTTTTTCGTTAGTTTTATCACCAGTGTGCCTTTTCATAACAGATATTTTGTTTTAAACATGATTCTCAATAAAACTTATAATTTATCTTACACGTAAGCTTCAATTTAAACTTAAAACTCCTTCTAAAAATTAAAACCTATATTAAAAAATTTCTTGTCTTTTCATATTGTCATGGAAAATATATCACTTTCAATTTAAAGAGCAAATAAGACGCGAGGAGGTTTTCCTTCAAATAATTTAAATTAGCAAAAAAAAAAAAAAAAATATGAAAACTACTATGTGTTACTAAAATTCATTGAAAATTACTATGAAATTATCCTCATTCGACATTTTATTTTTTAATAATAAGTCTGTTTTCTTAAAAATATTTTAACACATTCAATACGTACCATCTGTATTATGAACATTCCAGAAACAGTGTACTTCGTATACTTTCCAAAACGCATTTCCAAGTACTATCAAAAAAATCAAAAGTACACATTTATTTATTGATGTGAGAGAAATAACGATCACAATATTAATCTTAGAAAAAAAAATTTCGCCGGAAAAAAAACAAATTAATGTGAAATTTACGAAATTTTATTTAATGGATATTTCATGGATCATAAGACGCACTTTTCTATATAGAAAAATAAATTTAAAATAGAACTGCATCTTATGGTCTGAGGGTAGTATTAAAAAGCGAATCTTCTTATACTGTGTCAAAATTATTAGAGAAATTCAGTTTGTGACGCAATACGTGTTAATAAAATGAGTACAAACTGGTGGCGTAGCGATGTGGGGGTATGAGGTTCGTAACTCTTCATAAGGGTTGCTGTATACTGAAATTTTAAAAATGAAACTTTTTACATTAAATTTTTATTTATTCATTTATTATCATTTTTTTTTTTTTTTTTTTTTTATTTTTTTTGTAGAAAAAAGTTACAATTCGAAATTCCATATTTCGCATAAAATTTCTAAAAAAATAAACAATTAAAAATTAAAATTAATTTTGAGATATGAGTTGAAAAGGAACACTCTTCTCTTCCTCCCCCCATGAAAAGTTTCTCCCTACACAAGGGGCGTTCAAACACTGACTATCTGGTTCTTAGAGACTCACAATTATCGTGACTTGGGGAAATTCTTTCTGGGACCCCCTTCCCTTTTATTGGAATTATTACCATACAAAATGTCAACACAAACATATATAACTGATATTTAATCAATTAAAATTAAATAGTTAAAATGATTTGGAAAACGAATAAACATTCAGAACTAAATTTTTAAAGAACTTACATTTAGCAGAGAAACATATATTTAAATAAACGTAAGTATTAAAAAATTAAGTAAAGCTTTTGTTTAAAGAGAAGCTAAAAGGTATAAAAAATTTAATGTAACGTTATTTATAATTTTTAAAAGTTTAATTGGCTTAACTTGGATACCTAGGTATTTACCAGTAAGTTAAGTGCTATAGCTATTTACTTATGTAGGAGATCACAATAAGTATTAGCGTCTCAAACTTTAAGAAATTATTTTTTTGTTTTACATTTAAAAAAATCATTTTGTGCATCTTTAAATAAAGGCTTAATTTAAGATTTTTTTAAACTTATATTTGTTTAGTTCTTGTTAGTCTGGTGTCTAAAGACTAAGAAGCCATTATGTGAGCTATACATGTCTGCAAAATTTCAATTTAATTGGACATTGTAAAGTGAAAGGATAGGGACCCCAGACACACCACACTCCCAAGTCCACTTGAGTATACCATAGTACTATATTGTAATAGGATTTAAACGTGTATGGAAAATTTCAACTCAATAGGGTGATACAAAGGGTATTCCACAAAAACTAAGAGTAACTCTATAACGTGGAGGTAACACCACGAAACTAAGAGATAAAAATGCTGTTGATTTTTTTCAAAAATCTAATTGAACGCTTATAAATATTCTAAGCGAAGCAGACGATTTCATGCTTGTTTAAAGAATTGTTTTTATTTGCCCTACAGAAGTAGAGGTGAGTGATTCAAAGTTAATAAACATAATGCGTTCTGCTCTAAATATTGCTGTCGTTTGGGCACAACTGTTTAAGAAACAGTTAAGTTAATGAAAGAAGTTTACAAAGAAAAATGTTTTGGTGAGTCTATGATTTTTAGATGGCATGGTGATTTCAAAAAAGGACGTTTGTCTGCAGAACTGGCTCCTAAACTTGGCCGACCAGAAAGTGTTGTGAATGATCGAAATATTAAAACTGTGTGGCTAATCTTACAAGAAAATTGGCGAATGTCATGTAAGGACATAGCGGCATTAATTAAAATTTTGAAAACTTCAATATTTTGCATTCTATGCAAAAATTTACAGCTCCACCCTGTTTGTTCCAGATGGGTTCCTCATCAACTTACTAAAGGACAGATACAAACAATAATTCACCAATGTTATGAAATGAAACAGGTGTTTCAAAATGATTCGAATTTTCTGAAGACTGTAATAAGATGATGAAACTTAGGTGTATCATTTTGATCCCCTTATCCAAGTCCACAACAAGTGTATAGAAACACCTTGAAGTTCCGCCTACGAAAAAATCCGACAAACCAAATTTGCTGGAAAGGTCATGATGATTATTTTCTTTGATCATAAAGGTGTAATCTACAAAAACTACTGTGGATGGAGAATATTATGCTTCAGTTTTGAAAATTTTATTGCAACACACATCGAGAAAGCGTCTTGAACTGGTAGAGAAATGCACGTTATGGTACGATAATGCTCCCCCGCATGTCGCTATTCCTGTTCAGCAATATCTTAGTAAATGCTCAGTATTAAAATCGTCCCACGTCCCCTTACAGTCCAGAGATCGCACCATGCGATTCCTGGCTGTTTTCGACGCTCCATGGCAGAAAGTTTAATACATATTCAGACGTTATACCAGCAGTGCAAGGTTCTTTAAAGCAAATTCTACAAAAAAGTATTGGAACGCCATTTGAAGAAAGTGGATTAAAATTTGAGACCCTATTTTGAACTTGAAAAACATGTTTTTTACACATATTTGAGCACAACAAGTTAAATAAAAACTTGTAAAAAGTTATTAATCTACAATTTTTTTTTTATATTTTGAAAAATGTTTTTAACTTTTCTGTCTATAAAAATAACTTTTCTGTCAATAAGCTAAAACTGTTTTTTGTAAGTTATGACTTCTGTACCTTTTTATAGCTTTATGAAAATTAATGTTTTTATCTACAGCATTTTCAATGAAAAGGATTATCAAACCATTAAGTCTTTCATGACTCATCGTTGATCGAAGATAATATTTAATCAACTTCAAATTTGTTTCTCTTCAAGAACTTATTAAATTACACTGACAAAAAAGTCTGTAGTGTCACACTTTAAACATAAACACGGCACATTTATAAGGCAATCATTATCCCGGAATACAAAGATCATTTTTTATATTCCTACTCGTATATCTAGGTACATATTTAAAAACTTAGGATTCTTCAGTCGTCTACCCGATTCAACGAGGAAAGAGCGATCCGCACTTCTGCCGCCGCCTCGCTATGCCTTTGGGTACAACATGCCAATGAAGGTAAATATATAGCTAATCTGAAGCTGAGAACAGTATGTACGTCAGAAATTTGTTCCTGCCAAAAAATTCCGAGGAATCTGTGGATGAACAAAATGTTATAAAGAGAAAAAATGCGGTATAAATAATGCGATGGGTAATAAAAAGATGAAACAAATTTTGAAGGTGGAAACGTCAATAATAGATATAAAATAATGTGAACGGAGACAGTTTATTTTTAAAATAAATAAAAATAATAAGAAAAAATTATTATTTGCCGAAAATAATTTCAAAAGTAAATTAATAATTTATTTCTGCATTCTTCTTTTTCACATTTAAATAAAATTAAAGATAACTTTTTAAAGAAAAAGAAGTCATTCATTTTAAAATGAAAACATAAAAACCTTTTCCATCAATTTCAAGCAAAATGATAAATTTTATTGTTAACGATTTTATTGCATTTAATCCTCTGAATTTTCTAATCCCTATCTTTTCTTTTTTTTGACACATAAAATAGTAAATTTTTTTTCAATCATTCTTTTCTGAAACTCGTCATACAAACTTGGGATGCATTTTATTGTTCGAAAAATACGAGTTTTAATCAAGAGTATTCATTTTCACTGAATGTGAAGTTTGAACGTTAAATCTTCTATTGAATATATATATTCAATAAAGTATTTTACTAGTAAAATGTAAATACTTTAAAATTACCATACACACTTGTATCATACAGTTTGTGTAGATTTTAAATTACTGCTGCATTTTTAGCGAGGGCTACATTTAAAATAATAAGTGTTGCAGTTTTTAAAAACCCACTAACTCGTACGAATCCCATAAACTCACATAAGGAATGGTTACCTCATATATGCTCGAAACTTTGCATTCGAAATACACTGGTAGGAATATTCGTGAAGACAATAGCATTCCGATACCTGTTGAAAATCCCACTAACAAAAATTGACATCCGAACTTGTAAATTTCTGACGGCAATCCCAACATAGCGGAAGCCGACAAAATTGTAACACTGAGGGACATAATGACTGGAAACATAGATGCATCTTTGCCAGCTAGAAAATATTCATTCGTAGTCCTTTGCCTTCCACCTGAAAAACGAAATTTTAATCCTATCAGAGCAGGAATAATTAGCGAAACACCTATGACGGCAGTGTCTGCGAAGCCAAGATGCTGCTTGGAACTCATCTTCGTAATCAGTACCGCTTAGTTAAGAGCTGAAATTGAATAACTACTAGAAAACTGTTATGAGCGAAAAAGTTACAAATGCAACAAACTATTGCTGATTTATA
>BMAW01065180.1:0-15290 GCA_019974015.1 Nephila pilipes | reverse complement strand
CGGCGGTTTTCGTTAGGTTCCAGTCCTGATGCCACTAAAGACCCACCGTGTAGAGGGGCTGATGCCCATTATATCTGTAGAGGCCCCAAGTCCTTCCATTGGCGTGGTGCGGAAGTTCGGATCGGGAGGTGCCAAAAGGGTGAAGAGGGAGGTGTCATCCTCGTCACTTTACAGATGTTCAAAATTCAAAGGTCCATCGTCAATAGCTCTGGTGTTGCTTCTCAGTGTGGCCTTAGTAAAACATCACTCATTCAATTACTCTATCTTTTTCCTATTTTACAAGAAATGAAATAAAAGACAGCGATATAATAACAATTGCTTTATATACTGGTACAAAAAAAATTTCTGAGATATTCATTCCACAAAACTCTTTCGGATTTAAAAAAAAAAAAAAAATGTATAGATTTGATTATTTTTTTTAAAAAATATTCTACTGAATAGTTTATTGAAAAAGGTAAGTAAGTATTGCATATATCAAAATTACATAGGCTTATTAGAAAACAATTACTCTTTCAAAAATAATACGTTTTCGTTCATGAAAATAACGCTCCCGGGATATCTTCTTTTCCTATTATCTAGATCACTGACACACATTGTTTGGTGCAGCATAGCTAAATTTGGCGCTTGTGACAAAAACCTCTACTTTCACTCACTCCCGGGATACCCTAGTGATCCTTTTCTATTTCTGACCCGTTTGAAGAGGGAGGTACCAGCTCAGGTATCGTCATTTGACCGAGGTTAGAAATTACGAGGTCCACCTCCAATAGCACTCGTGTCGTTTCTAAACAGTCAATCAGTACTTTTAACCCTCCTTCTTGTCAACCAATTTTAAGCTCTCTCTTTTCATTTCTTTTCAAATGTCTAGACCATAGATATGCATTGTTTGGCGCAGTAAGGCCAAATTTGGCTCGTGCACCATAAAACTCAAACTTGTCTCTCTCACTGATATGTGAGCAATAATGAGCATAGAAATTTTGGCTAATACGGGTATATAGTGAAGTCAGATGTGTAAATATGTTTTTTTATTTTAATGTAAAAGAAATCAATAGTTATTCATATTTTGAAGTATAAAGCCTCATGCCACATACATATTTCTTTTTATGATGTTCCAATACTTTTTTTCAAGTCTAACTAGCGCCACCTTTTTAATATCATTATTTATATAGTAAAATTTTGGTGGAAAAGCAGAAGATCTAGGCATTAATTTAAGCAAAACGCTATTTGAGACAAAACCAAAGAAATGTCTCAGTTTTTGCTTTAGCCTCTCACCAAAAGTGAGTTGGAGACTACTGGATAAGAGTTGAAAACAAGGGGAGTTTTATCAATATTTAGGTAATCGTTTCTTAGATGAAGTTTTATTGTTAAATCTGTTAATTGTATACTGTATTAATTCAGTATAGAGTTATAAACAATGTGAGCGATCACTTTATATATTGTTTATGCCAAATTAATAACAAATGCATAAAATCAAATTACAAAGAATAATTACTATTACATATAAAATAAAATTACAGCTGGTAGAAATTCATTGATATTTTAACTTTTTTAACCTGAAAACTTTTTTTTAATTGAATGGCTTACGACATCAAATTTCCTGTTTTTAAAAGTAAGTTTACTCTTTAACTTAGCATACGGGGGGGGGAGTAAATAAATTGTAAAGGATTGTTTTTCAAAAATCGATTTTTCTGTCTTTTTTGAAGAGAAAAACTCAGAAAAGATTGACGCCAGGTGATTGATTCACTCGAAAGACCGGTGAAAATGCAGTTTAGCGTAACCACTTACCGAGATTTAAGAAATCGCCAAATTTGGTGGTTTTTTTTTTTTTTTTTTTTTTGGCGGAACCTTAAAGTTCGCGTAGCGTAAAAGAAGGAATTTTTTGACTCACATCATCACCACATTTAGGACATGCATAGGTGGACGAAATTAAACCTAATTTCATAACCCATACAAGTAAAGGATGCTTTCCTTCCTTCTGTAAATCAGACAAAAATTGCAAAGTACATTCACCTCTGTCGAAGTCATTCTCACAGCCCTGTACTTGGGAGAATAAACGGAAAATTAGTGATTGTAGAGCAGGTTAAAAACGCAGAAACACAAATTAAATCCAGCAGGAAAAAATTAAATAAAAAACGTAAACAACAAAAAAAGGAGAAAACCACGCAAGGACAGCAATAGTGAAACATGACAGAACTCGAAAAGTTTCTAAACGAAGTAACGGACAATAAAGAATGTTCTAGAAACTCTGAGAAGTGTACGTTCAGCAAAGGAAGCGCCAAAAATCATGACCTCTGATTCATTAAAAAACAAAAACATGCAAAGTTTAAGTTTAGAAACGGAGGTTAAAAAAGGTACTGTCTGTGATTGGCTAAAAAAAAACATCCATCAAAGCTCCGTGAGTGTGAGATTGCAGGGGTGTAATGCAGCGAGGGAAAAAATAATCCAGACAGAAGGAGGGGAAAAAAATGCTGGTCGACTGAAATTCCGATTAATGTGGCAAAATGAAAAGAATTGACCCGTGTAAAGCAACTGAATGGAGAAAAAATAATGGTCAGAGTGGTATAACGAAAAAAAAAAAAAAATATCAGGTGAACCGAAATCCCTATCCATATGGTAAATTCGAAAGAGTAGCCCCGCCGAAAGCAACAAAAGTGAAAAAAACATGATCAGAGATTTGTATAACGAAAAAAAAAATATCAGGTGATCCGGAATCCGAATTCGTGTGGCAAATTCGAAAGTGTAGCCCCGCGTAAAGCAACAACGGTGAAAATAAAATGGTTAGAGAAAGGTATATATGTAAAAAAAAAAAAAAAAGTCGTTACTGAAAATCAAAAATCATGTATCATATGCCTCATTCAAAAGGGTTGCCACAGCGAAAGCCACCGCAGTGGAAAGAATTCATGGTAACCACAATTGGCAAAATATCGCCAAACAATTCCTGTCGCCAAGGGGTGGTTACGCTAAACTGCATTCCAACCGAAGGACCAACGCGATTGGACGATAAGGAGTCATTGTGTTGCATTTCGCCTTCTCATGATTGGTCTTCTAAGAGAACCGAAAGAAAAGGGTGCGGTTTCAGAGACGCACTTCTTATCGAAAGTGAAGTCAGTTGAAAACTAAACCGGTTTTAAAAGATGAGGGATTTAAATGCGAAAAAACATCATTTTTCTAACCAATAAAACAAAGCAGACACTTTTGGCACTTTCACCACTTATTTAAATCAATACTCATATCGTCATGCAATTTTAAAGAAAAGCTATAAAGAACCACAAATTAGACACTTTTTCAAAGATATGAGAATCTATGTTTTACTGAGCGTAGGATTCTGAAGTACAACATTGAACAAAATTCACAAAAAGTAAGTTAACTATAAGAAAATATTCATTATTGTGGAGTACACACTTCCTAAGAATTAGAGGAAAAATGTTTTTGAATAAACTATTTAAGTTCTTAGAATTTTAATTAAAATCAGATTATTCATTGCAAAATTTTCTATTTTAAGATTTCTTCTAAATTTGTGTGATGTATAAAGTCATAAGGATACTTATTTTGGAACGTGGAAACTCAAACTACATGATTAACAGCTTCTGAGGCATCCTGTAAGAAAGTTAAAATTTTCATTTTGATAAAATGAGCTTAGTTGGGAGGAGGGAGATAGCTAAAAAGTTATTTATTCTATAACTTTAGAGCTTTTGTAGTATCGTTAAGACCCCTTACATTCAAAAAAAAATGGAGGTTAAACTGATCGACTTGAGACACTTACTTTTTGAAATGACATTAGTTTTAGTAGAATGAGTAATTTAGAAAGCAGTTGAATGAGTAAGTAGACAGCTAACAGTAGAACTGTGCTGTTATCTATTGATCAGATTTTGAATTAACAAGAGTAGATTAGCTTATAAAATATTTTTAGATTCAAATCAAAAGTATAAATTGGGGCGAGAATTAATTGAAGGTAAAATGTCCTATATATTTTGAAAAAAATTTTAGTCACAAGAAATCCTAATGATTTATTACATCCGGTGAATTCTTTTATACGCAGAAAAGTATTGGTAGTTATGTCCGATGGCGGCTCTTGGTCTCTTTTGAGAGCAGGGCAGTGACGGATCATCTCTCATATACTGGAAGAGCGTAGATTAATTCATTAGGAATTTATTGAATTTTAAAGGAAAAGACAAAAAATATTGCTTTTTGATTAATTCAAGAAAAAGCAAAAATTGGTTCTACTTCGAGATCTTTGTATAGAACTTCTTTTCGGACATATTTTCAACAGTAGATAATTTTTCGAAGGTGTATATTTAGGAAGAAGTGCGAACGCTTCAGATGAATAGTCGCAACGCTTGCGCAGATGGGCGAAGCGTGCAACATAGTGGTTCTCTGGATGGATTTACGGAGATGAAGCTTGTACTTGATCGCCAGCTTGCACATGCAAGAAATTAAGGGAGTGAGGTTTCTACTCATTCCGATCGCTTTATGGAGAATCGACCGGATGCGGTGGGCAAAGGTTTATCTAAAGTCTAGGAATAACTCCAGTACTTGAATTGGATAACCTTGGGGACGGGATAGTCAAAAATGGTGATGGTAGGCAAATTGCCTATGCTCCGTTGTTTCGTAAGGAGGAGGCAAGCGCTTTTAGATGCATGGACCTTAATTTTCCAGTCAATGAGCCAAAACTGTAAACGAGAGATGTAATTCAGCAATCTTTCGATAATTTTCGGATTGTAGATATTTTGAATCACGATGGCAATGTCGTCTGGATACATTGAAGGAGGCTCGTGTAAGTGAGAGCGCACGGGTTCATGGATAATATTACAGAATACTCTTGGATCTTGACCGCGTAAGGCGAGCTATTTTCTTGCTTTTGATGTAATTTCTCCTAATCGCAAAAGCGGGTTAAGTTATAATACAGGCTGTTTGGAAGCCTTGTATAGTTTGTAAATAGTATAATTATTTGTTTATGTGTGATTGGCGCGTAGAGATTGTAAATAAATGTGTGATAAACATAACTGCTCTCCCTATTTTGGCTCGGTGGATATTGTTCTCCAATATTTGGTGCCGAGAAACCCGACAGGAATCTACGTAGCCAATTAAAGGTAAATCTTTGAATATATTTTGCATGTCTTTTAAAATCGATTTCGGAAACACGATGAATACTTTTGAAAAATTGAAAGTCAAAAGATCCGTTTTGAGCGGAAATATGACGAAATTTATAGCGAAAACAGAATCAATTTGGGTTTCTTCGGTGGAAGATACTGATTCTGATGAAATACTTGAACTCTTGGAAGAAATAAATAAAAAGGAAAATGATTTGAACATTGTGAATTCCGAAATCGAAATTGCCATAACCGATCCTACTGTATTTGATAATGAATTAAAAACAAGCGAGGAATATTCTGATAAAATGACAATTAAAAAATTTCGAATAAAAAATCGAATTCAAAAGATAAATGCTCTTGGCAATAGTGTTGTGGAAAAGAGAGAGAACAGACCTGCTCGGTCTGCATGTTTAAAATTACTCAAGACACATTTAATGCAATTAGCTGAATTTGAAAAGAAAAAAGAAGAAATGCAAGCATTGGAGAATCAACGAGCAGAAGCATTGCGTCAAAATGGAACGGAACCAATTCTGAAAAAGGAAAAGAGTGGAAAACAAGGACCGCAAGATGACGACGAACACATTGAACACGTCGAAAACATTGTTCATAACTACATATCAGATTTCCAATCCGCTTCCTTCTCCCACCCCCTCACTTCGCCTACTGAAGTTATTCAGATAATTAAAAATTTAAAAAACAGAAAGGCCCCTGGTCAAGATGGCATACACAACAAAGCATTCAAATCTCTCCCAATACACTGCATAACACACCTTACAAAAATATTTAATAAATGTTTACTTCACGCGTACTTCCCTGACCAATGGAAACACGCCATAGTCATCCTGTTTCCAAAACCAGGACAAAACCACTCCCTTCCCAATAATTACAGACCCATTAGCTTACTTAACACTGTTTCAAAAATTTTTGAAAAAATTTTACTCTCACGCATCCAAGATTTCCTTGAGCAGCATGATATTTTACCTGATGCCCAATTCGGTTTCCGGTTTAAACATAGCACTGTACACCAGCTTCTTCGTGTTGTCAATATCATTAACGAAGGTTTTAATCACAAACAAATCACTTTAGGAATTTTCCTCGATGTACAAAAGGCATTTGATCGTCTGTGGCACGATGGCCTAATCTACAAAATGATACAACTACATTTTCCCCCCTACATCACTTTACTAATACACTCTTTTTTAAAAAATAGATCATTCCAAGTTAAAATTAATAGGGTTTTATCAATCACAGGTAAAATAGCTGCCGGATCTCCTCAGGGCTCTGTTTTAAGTCCCTGTTTATATTCTATCCACACATATGACTTCCCACAATTTAAATTAACAAGCCTATGCCTATTCGCGGACGACGCTGCCATCCTCGTCCAACCACACAACCCTAACACTGCCAGGAAAAAATTTCAAACTCACCTCAACAAAATTGAAAACTGGTTAACTCTCTGGAGAATAGCTATAAATACCAATAAAACAAAAGCAGTCGTTTTTAGAAAAGGTACCGCCCCTCCACCTTCGAAAAAATTTCACCTGTTCCAAGACGAAATCGAGTGGAGTAACGATGTTAAATACCTCGGTATCACACTCGATTCGAAACTTACATTCAAAAAACACATTTTGTCCATTAAAGAAAAATGCTGGAAGAAGCTTCACGCCTGTATACCATTGATTGGTCTTAATTCCAATCTTTCATTAAAAAATAAAATTTTTCTTTACAAACAGGTAATTCGCCCGGTTATCCTCTATGCATGCTCCATTTGGGGTCATGCCGCTAAAACACACATAAAACACCTTCAGGTTCTTCAAAACAAAATTTTAAGAATAATTGTTAACGCCCCATGGTTTGTCCGTAACAGTGTAATTCACAAAGATCTCCATATCCCGCTCATTAAAAAACACATCAACTACCTTGCCCGCCGTTTCTACAATACCATCCACAATCATAGTAACAACCTAATCCAAGCCCAAAAATTATTCACTCACAACAACGGTTTTCATCCTTTTCCCTATGAATCTTGTAATAATTATTTCAGCCTATATCCACCGTAAAAAAAGTCCTCGCATTACACTTTGAATCCTTCCAATACTTTAAAAACCTCTGATTGGTTCTCCGTCAATCCATCCCTACACCACACTCCCCTCAACCATCCCTTCGATCCCGGAGTAGGTCATATCGACCCACTTCACCGAACGCTCGCTGTCAACCAATGGGAAACCTCCGTTTCACCTCTCAAGCCATCTTCTTTTCGGACGCGATTCGTTTGAAATGCCAACTTCCTCTTAGCCGTGACGCCTCTACCAGGGTGCTATCGCTTTCATTTCACTTTCCTTAAACTCTCTTGACATCATATTTTTTATTTTTATTCAATTTTTATTTTTTATTCATTTAAAACTTATATAAAAAAAAATGATTCTAATCTCCGTTTTTCACTTGTCAGACTGTCCATAAAGGTCACTGTCACCGGCAAAGATGGAGATTTTAATCGGAAAAAAACACATAAAACATAAAAAAATTAATTTGTTGTACAACAAATTAAACAGTTACCTCACCTGATTTATCAGGAAAAAAAAAAAAAAAAAAAAAACTTATTCATTTTCTTTCATTACTCTTTTTTTTATCATCCTACACTCCACCCTTCGCACTATCTCAAACCATGCACTTAGGTGCAAAGTAATCTGCTTGTTCTTTTTTTTTTTTATCTTTTACGATCTTTTTGATCAAGCTAAAACAAGTGTAAAACGCCATCCCAGGCTAGTACACAAATACCTTATTCGATTGCTGCTGTGGAATATTTAGAAGGACAGAAATTAACTGAACTTCAGATGGCAGACGAGATGCGTTCAAAGGATCTTACAGGAAGAGATATTTTTATTGGAGAAAAAAGAGAATCAGAATTATAGAAGAGTTGAGTGAAGACGATAGTTTAAATCTACCTAATTCATTTGGAGAAACTAGGAAATGAAAAAGATACTTTAAATGATGAAAAAGAAGAAGCAGATCAAACAGGAGGGAGAAAAATTGGAAGAAGTATTACTTCAAGAAACGGTTGAAAACAGACCTCTTTTGACAGAAACAGACGTCCCGTTTCTCAAAAAAGGACTCAAAATTCTACAACATAAGGGAAATAGAAAGACAAGAGTCACTGAACTCCCGGGGAGAGATGCCCACGGAGACCAAAGAAATACGATACAATTTACGGATGAAATCTTCGCCATAAGAATTGCTTAACCCCAAACCCCATTTGGCCCCGGTGGGTGTGAATTTTCACAGCCCAAGTTAAAGTGCCTTCCCCTACAATGAAGAGAAGAGATGTTCTGCAGCTTAGTCGCCCCCCGACCAAGGTAAAGAAATTGTAGTTTATGACCCCCAGCTGCGGAAGGAGTGCAGCGGGGAAAAAGTGTGACTTGGATAAGTGTGAGTGTTTACTGAAGGACTGTTAGCTCTAATCGGCAAAGATAAAGAAAGAGGGAACCTGGAGACTCCCCCCTGTTCCCATGCCACTAACTGGAAAACGGGTGAGGGAAATCTTTTTTTTTATATTTATTTATTTATTTTTATTTTATTTTATTGCTTTGTTATATCAATAGGACTGAAAAGAGAGACTCTAAAACTATCTTTTGTGCATCATTTATTATGGAAGTTTTTCTTTATAAGTTTTGTATCTTTGTAGCAATTTTACTAGGAATTGAATTATTGATTTAATTTTGAATATTTATGAAAGTGTGTATTTAGAGAATGTTCAATTTAAAGAATATGTGGAAAATTATTGAATAATTAATAGAATAAATATTAAATAAGTAATCAAAGAATTATTAGGAGTAAATAATTAGAGTTAAGTAAGGATTGATTATGGAACCTTGGATTGGTTATTGTTATGAAACTTTATTTAGAAATTAGTTTTGCGTAAACACGTGAAGTGTTATCGGTCACCATCTTATAATTGATTAATTATTGTGTTATTATAAGGAATTTCTTGTTATTTTATGCATAAACTATTTCTGATTTTGAGGTCAATAAAAGTTAAGCATTTCCTATGCGTATGAGAATTAATATTTAAAATAATTTCTGCGTGAATATTGAATTTTTGATATTGAATTGGTATAAGATAACTAATGAGTAAGTTGACATGAATTTTGACGTTCGATATTTTAAGCATTGGAGGAATGAAATGTTGATTTCTTTGTGTATGATAATTAATAGTATCTGTGTATGAAATATATTTTGATGCTATGAAGTGTTTTTTTAAGTAAGATTTTTGTTATGAGGAATATAGGAATGTTATTTATACTTGTAATCAGTCAAGTTAATAATTAGTCTTATATTGCATAGGATATTTTGCTACCTGTAAATTAATTGCATTTAGTGTCATTCTGTATAAGTGTTTTTTGGGAAAGATGGCAAAAGGAATATTTGTTGGAGTTGAATTCTTTTTCATACAAAAAAATACGGGAAAATTAAAGATTTGAATAGATGATAACATTTTTACTTAACGTTGAATATTTGCCGAGAGGTTTTGGAAATTAGGAAAAAATTGCAATCTTTCCTGTAAAGCGTAGGCTATAAATAACCCCTCGAACTAGTTTGAACCGGTTCGTTTCCCAGCTGTTTCCCAGCTTCATCATGAAAATATCAGCTTAAAAGTATAAAGAACAAAATCAGGTGCGCAAAGTTGAATCCTCTTTTGAGTGTGTCTATCCATGTCATGGATATTTTGAATTATGGCCTGGCTGTGTGACATGACACGACTTGCACAGGGGAAAACGGACATTGTCAATTCGAGCGAATAGTGATGCAGGGGACAAAACGGAGTTTCTTTTTTTGATTGTTCTTGGAAAAAGAAAAATAACTCAAAAGGAAGGCGGGGGGAGACCTACAGGTATTAAAAGGGTGAAAGAGAAGAGGATTCCTGCTAAGAGACGGAGAACGATACAGCAAGTGGGAGGCGATTGCCTTCAGCTTGCAACTTAATCTTTACTTCGAATGCTGAGATAATGGAGTTTTTGAACTATAGTGTTTAGACGTGCTATGTAGGGATTAGATGTGAGCAGATTGTAAAAGAATCTAGGCGGAAGAATGCTAAAGTATCTTTGTTAAATAAAAATTATCGCCTTTTAGTGTGTGATCCCTTGTTTACCATTTCATTCGACACATTCAGGGATCACGACGTTACAGTAGAGATGGGAAAGTTAGGTCATATGAGGTGAAGACAGGTTCGACAGTGCTCAAAAGACCAGTATAATTACTATATAAATTGGAGCTGAGAGATGAGAAATTTTAAAAATTGATTCTTATTTTATTTTTTCTTTTAGTAGCTACATTTCAGTCTATGATTTTCATGTATTGTTTTTATGTATGTATTTGACATATTTCATTGATTCTTATTTCATAAGTTTTTTATGGCATATTTGAATGTTGTCTTGCTTAGTACAAAATTAATATTTTGTATTCCATACTTTTTTTAGATTTAAAATATTTGTGATTCATGTATTAGATTGTTTCTTGAAGTGTATTGAATAAGCTTAAAATTCCTTGTATATAGTTTTTTTTTAATGTCTAGAGTATTTTCTATTTCGGTTTAATAAGTTTGAAATCTCATTATGTTTTATTGTTTAATTTTTTTTCAATGTATCATTTTATTGTTTCTTGCTTTTGTTTAGTTTACGAATCTGCATGTGGTAAGTATCTTGGTTATTTAACAATTTGGTTAATGTGATATCCTGACTGAATTATATTCAGAAATATAGAAGAATTTTGAAATTATAAAATTACTTGGCCCTCTTGTAAGAAATCTTCCTTCAAGGTGATTTATGTTACATGAGTATAAAATATATTTGAGCTTTTGAATTATTTAACTAGAATTTTTGTTCAATCGTAAATTGATATTTGATTTATTTTTTGAAGTCTAGTTTATGAGTAGTGTTAAGCTTTGAACCTTTTGATATGAACTTTATAGAGTCAAAAACTTTAATCAATTTTGAATATGATTATTATTTGATTATTTTCTACTTATGATGAATTTTATTTTGATATTTTTCAATAATTGTTTACACATATGTACTTGTTCATGAAACCGTGTGCTCTCAAGATGATGAATCTCCGTTCATCCGGGGGGGGGGGATTAATGTCGCTCTCAGAAACAACACAATAGTTGTTTGCGACGGATTTCGTAATTTTGCATTTCAGTCGAGTGACGGGGACATCTGAGCTGAAAGGCGTGGAAGAAGGAGAGTGGGGTGCTAGGGAATTATGAGTGCAATCCATATACTGTTGATATTTATCAACCTTCAATTGAAAAATTACGTTGCTAACTTATATACATTATTGATTTATATGCAGATCTTTTTTTTTATCATGGCTTCCAGACTTCAAACAAAAATTCAGAATTCTCAGATAATATTCGTCATTTTAAGACCCTTTTTCACTAAAAATATTTTTCCCAAAATTTCTAGCATTTTTTTTTTTTTTTTTGAGCTTATAAGAAATGTTTAAGTTATTTTAAGAATTTCTGAATGTATAAAATGTACCACATCAACCAAGAATATCAATATTAAACTTAATTCAACAGCCATCTAATCACTCGATTTTTCGCATTTCAAAAATGATTCGAGAAAATTTAAGAAATCTGTTGCTCTATGCCAGGGGACGGGAGATTTTCGAGAGCGAAGAGCTAAGTTATCAAGAAAAAAAACAGATCATGAAGGTATCGGTTTATATGTATACGTGTGCTCACTCAAAGGTGGGCACAGTTTCGATAGCTTTCAAATGCTAAATTAATATTTTTATTATTAATTTAATGTTTTTAATTATTAAATTAATATTTTTAATTGTTAAGTTAATGTTTTTAATTATCAAATAAACATTTTAATTGTTAAGTTAATGTTTTAATTATCAAAGTATAATGCTTTTAATTGTTAAATTAATCTTTTTACTACCAAATTAATATTTTAATTAATAAATAAATCACGCGGCAAATAGCTATTTGTTTTTAATTTTAGGCATGATTGTAAACTATCATTTCTTAAGTTGCTTCTCAGGTTATTATTTATTTGATTCATTAAAGAGAACGTTTGTTCGCATGAATAGGTAGAGCCAAAGATTGTGAGCTAATTTTTTTTTTATTATGTTATATGTTTGAGGCAAATTATTCCATTTATTAAATATTATTGCTTGTATTTTAGGAAGTTGTTTCATAGTTGTCTACTTGTGATGAGAAATTAAATTGGATTTCTCTCTTTCAAGCTTTTTAAAGCGGATGGTCAAATCTGTGAATTTGTGCTCCATAGTTGTTTGGACCTACTTGTTTTCAATATCTTTTATTTCTTTAATGAATTTGTATGTCTTTATTTTATATGTATGTAAAATATTTCTTATGCTATTTCCACGCCATCAACCCAGTTTTTAGCTGTTGCGTGTTGGCAACATCCTTGTTGTTTTGGGACGAAATGGGTTTGGCGGGAGACGCCATTAGTGTTAGTTTCAATTCGCTTGTTCGCCGCACAGATTAGCTGCTGGCAATGGTTGTATTAATTTGCTTGTTCGCCGCACAGTTTAGCTGCTGCAGTCGTTAAAATAAATTTATAGTTTGTTGAAAAGTTTAGTATTTTTTTACACACGACTATATTTGGTGCCCCCAGGTGGCCATGAACCACAAAATTATCTGCTGAAAGATAAAAGTTAAGTAAAATTTCTTTGTGTCTTAATTTTTATTATTTACGTTTATCAATGGATGAAGCTACCATTAAGAAAATGTGAGGTCGTGGGAAATCGGATCTCACTCTCATTATTAATTTCTTTTCGGAGCATTTAAGAAAATCCGTATTACTTTCAAGGACTAAAAGACTTGATAATATATTTAAAGATTTTGACCATTATGCTATGCTTCCCGAAGAACAATCGGAAATCGAGGAATTTGAAGAGAAATATTTTGAAATCAAGGCAAAATATCTAAGCGCTGTTGATGCATTGAACAGTTCATCAATTGTGAATTCTTCTTTCAAAACCTCTGAGAACTGTATCATAAATGAACTATCTCTGAGAGAAATCGAATTAATTCATTTACCTTGCAACACAGTTGAAGGTCAAAGTATTTCGTTTCTGCCTACTTCAACAGGTCATGATTGCGCTATTCTATTAGATAGTGGCTCTGAAGCTACTTCCATTCCCGAATCGTTAGTAAACAAACAGTGCATAAAAAGAACTAATGCTAGCATCAATGTTAAAGGACTTGGCTCTTCTGAATCAGCTGTAACTCGCGGCTCAGCTTGTTTAAATATAGATCCTAAATACGGATCAGATAAAAAATATTTGCAGATAGATGCATTTATTTTAAACAAGGTGATGAGTAATTTACCTACAAAGCAAGTTCGATGTGAAGGACTAAATTATTTATATTCAACCAAGTTTGCCGATCTTAAATTTTCATTCAAAAAGATTGATTTTAGGGAATATCTTCTTTAGTTGTTTGTTACCAGAACAAATGTTAAACTGCTAATGATCCACCATCTAAGAACACGTTGTTTTTGCGTTAAGGCAGTGTTGGTAAAATGAAAATCAAAGCTTTTGATGTCGAATTCTACTTATAATGATGAGAGTCGGATTAGAAGACCTCTCGAGCCTCTTGATTCTTCTAAGAATGAGAATAGTTAGGGGTGCTGAACTGTCTCCTATTCATCACCAAACGTGCTCGTATCAGACCCAAGGGTAATTGGATCAGTCTTCTTCACACGAGAGACAATGACATGCCTGCTCAACAGAGCTTTTCTGAAGAGGCCAAGTTGCCAGCCGTTCAGCTATCTTCATCTGTGTCAGTGCATCTCAAGTGGCATACCATCTATTGAACAGATGCACCTTTTCAGACTCTGTCCTCGATTTACAAAATTTGGTTATGGAACAGACTGTTTTCAACTACTTGCTGGTTGCAGCTTCGGGAAATGGAGAATACAGTTTTGAGATGACTAGCTTTTATTGTATAGTAAACTTGGAACCTGATCAATTGACTGCCAGAATCAAGATTGATGAAAAGTTCTTGAGTGAACGAAGTACAAAAATTCTACATTTTAGGAGACTGTGTTATTGTTACAAATGTTTTATTGCTTTATTTGAAAATGCTATCTTTTCTAAAAGGTCTCAACAACTAATTTCTTACTTTTAAGATTCTTCAAGTGCAGACAGTTGCGTCACTTCGTTAGAAAATGCTTGCCACTGAAATCTTATCATTTTGTCAAAAAAGAAAACAAATAGCTTTAGAAATTGTTATAATTTATGTGCAACTTTGTATTTTCAGACAGATATAGAAATAATTAACAATGGTATGTTTGTTACAGCAAAAGCTTTATTGCTATACTGTGTCTTTTCTAGACGAGAAAGGTATTTGTGGGCGGAGATCTCCACAACTCTAGCTAAGTTTTAATGCTAACCCACAATAATAATGTCTAGTAAGCATAAATTATTTTAACTGAATGTTAAATAGTTTCATGTCATGCATCTTCATGCTGGACAAAATTTTTATAACACATTTTGAAAGAAAATTATTGCATTGTTAAAGGCAAGAATCTTAATCTAAAAATTGTTCACGATTTGTATTGTATATTTAGATTTAAGGCAACATTTAATAATCAATTAATGGTGAATTTACTTCAAGAAATGGTTCTTTTAAAGAAAGACTCAATGTAAAATTGATCTTATCTTGTATCAAGAATGAACATAGCAATTCTTGATAGGGTGGGAGTATGTTTCGACCTATTTGTATCTATGGTCTTTATTTTTATTAATACATATGAGTTCTTTATTTTATTGTATGTGTAATGATTCTGTGCAATTCCCTGACACCATACTAGTTTTTTATCTGTTGCGATGTATGTGCAACATCCTTGTTTTGCAAACGAACTGGGTTTGGCGGAGGGCCATTAGTTGGTAGTGTTAGTGTTAGTAATGACCGGCTACAATTTAGCTGCTGCAGTCTTATAAAATAAATGTATAGTTTGTTATTTCTTATCTTTTTACAATCACGACTAATAGTTCTTCATTTTTTTGAAATCTATTAACTGCATCTGAAGTGAAGCTTAATATAAAACTGAACGGTGCCAATAATTTGGATATTTTATTTTAAGAAGAACGTACAATGAAAGATAGTGTAGCTTTATTTCTCTGAACTACCGAAAACGTTCACAGCAATAACTGAACGAAGGT
>BMAW01065174.1:0-22888 GCA_019974015.1 Nephila pilipes | reverse complement strand
TTTTTATTTGTAGTGACATTCATGATGAAAAGAAAGTATTTATCTCAAACTAATATTTGCGAATCAATAAAAGAAATCTGACAGTGATGTTAACAAAAATAATCCAACACTGTATATAGCCATTAAAGGGGAAACAAGGAAGAAAAAGATGTACCCTTGGCTCAAAATCTTGCGTGAAGCGTCTAAATTTGACAAGACATGTGACATTGGACAATGCATTGAAGATTTTCTTTTTATAAAAACACAATGCATTTAAATAAGATTCATTTTTTATATCTTAATATTTCATGTAATGGTACATCATTACACCATGAAATTTATATAACAAATGTAAGTATATTTTGTATTTTTGTTAAAGATATGATTTTTATGTAATAATATTATGTATAAAATATACAATTTTCGAATAAATATTTTTTTCTTTCGTAAATATTAAGTTTAAAGCTTTTTAAATAATATATGTAAGAACCAAAATATTCTATTGAATAGCTGATTTTACAGGAATTGTTTTGCAAATTAGGCTTAATATCTAAAATAGTCTGGGCACAGCGTGAGACTACGCGGAAACAAGCCGCGGGACCAGGTAAGAACTTTTTTTTCCCTACCTCTCATACTGAAATGCTTAAAGTTTAAAGGGTTTAAAAAGCAACTCTGAGATACGAAGACTGCATCTGGTAGGAAGTAATTGATTGATTAATTTTAAGAGACTGGTTCATTAAAAGTGATATAGGATGGAAGGAGGAAATCAATTATTTAGAAGTCAGAGGAAGATGTGGTTATAGCATTGAAGAAAGCTACTGGCAATGCTTAGGGAACGTGCGGTGTACAGGGACGTCTTAAGACTTCTTGAGGCCCTGGGCCTTTAGAAAAAAGTAGGCCCCACTTGCGACCCTGTAATGTAATTTGATGTATATACGTGAACAGTTCAATAAAAGCAATCCTTAGTAAAAGGTGGTTTTATGTGAGTTGTCGTTTCCTACATTTTAAATGTGCAAAATCATTAATTGGTCTTCATAATTAATTGTTAATAATATTTCATTTTCAGTACTCATCAAGCTTAAATTATTCAAACGTGATTGAATTATATGATTGCTCAATTCAATTTTGACCAGTTTAAGTTTTGAAAATGAACGCTGTGAGTGAGTGAATGTAAAATTTATTGGCGCAAGAGCCAGATATGGCTATGCTGCGCCAAACAAGATTAAACTATGGTCTAGACGTGAAAATGAACGCTCACCACTAGCGTTAGTATTCATCATTTATAAGAAAATTCTCATTATTATTTCAATATTGGGAAACACAGTGAATAGCCTTTTTCATTACACATGTAGGAATAAATTGTGTTGATTCCAATTCCACAGCCCCCCCCCCTCTTACAACTGTTCTTCATCTTCATCTGCATTTGTAGAATTATATTTTTTATTAATCTTCCATTTCTTCTTTTACTTTTTCTTCAGCTTTTCACCATCAATGATCATATACGACTTGAAACGTTGACATTCCAAGTTCAGTTTCTCTCCATTAATGACTTTATCGTAAAATTTTGATACTTTCTCGCATGCTATTTTAATTTCTGTCTCATCCAAATTAGAAATATTTTCAAAAAAATATAAACATTTCAAAAAGCTCCTCATATTTTTTACTAAGCGTTAGTATATTGCAAATTAGAGAATCGATTATTGGTAAAAAGGTTTCTATTTTGAATTTCTGGCAGTGGCTGTTTTCAAACGTTGTGTCGGTGTCTATTTTCTACAAGGAAAATTACTCTAACAATGCGTTGTCTTACACGCTTGTGAACACTTTGATATTCCTTTATATAGGATACTTCCTTGGCTTTTAATTCATAATAGTCAAAAGAATTTCTTTTGGCTTTTATGTATATCATTAACGGTTTTAATAATTTTACTCCTTTAAACAAACCCATAGTTTTACTCTGGAGAAATATATTTATTTTGTCAATACGTATCAAAATGTCATTCCAAAGGATAGTTAAAAAAAGCAGTTTCTAATTCATTCATCTTAATTTTTAATTTGTTAGCAGAAAGTCGAGTATCCGCTGCCTGTAATTCATAATTAATTAAGCAATCCAAGCTCATGACAATTTCTGAATATCAGGAGCTTAAAGCTTTAATTGCATCTGCGCATGCTGACCTTTTTTTTTGATAGGTTTTTCAGTAGATTTTTATTTCTATCACAGTTCAAATTTAATGTTAGTTTATTCCAAGGATGAGTTAACGATGTGAAAAAATATAAGCATTTTGGACGAAATCAAAGTAAATTGTCACATTAGAGTTACATTCTAGTGCTTGAAAGCCAATTGAATTCAAAGAATGTCCTACACATGGTCAGTACATAGCGTATTTATTTTTTTCTTGAAGTCGAGCTTACAATCCTGAATTTTTTAGGGGCCGCGGTAGCCTAGTGGTCAAGGTCGTGGACTAGCGGCCGGCGGTTTTCGTTCAGTCGCGGGTTTGATCCTTGGCCGCCAAAGACCCGCCGTGTAGCCGGTGCTGATGCACGTTAAATCTGTTCGGGGCCCAAAGTCCTCCCGGTGGCGTGGTGCGGATGTTCGGAGAGGGGGGTGCCAGCTCAGGTGTCGTCCTCGTCACTTGACCGTGGTTCAAAATTACGAAGTCCGTCGCCAATAGCCCTCGTGTTGCTTCTAGTGCGACGTTAATAAAAACTAAACCTGAATTTTTTAAATAATTTTTAACTTTTTCGTAGATAGAAAGAACAAAGCTTCAATTAAGTGATTGCTTCTTGTATACAATTTTCCTATTTTCATCTTATAATTATTTCATTATTATTATTAATGTACAAAATATATTTCAAATCATCATTATAATACAGATATACATATGTACTATATACTAATATAAATCAATATTAGTTTTATAGCATACAATTAATTATTAGATTTCCTTAAATATTTATTTTTTTTAAATTGCGAATTTAAAATCATATTTAAGAAAATATTGAATAAACCATTTTAATGGAAATGACATCCTGAAAAAAAAATCTATAAAAGGCTTACACGTTTCTATATTGTATTGTCTTATATAATATTTGGAATCTCTTAAAAATTCTCAGAAAAATATATTTTTGTAACTATACGAAATATATATATCCTTGCTATTGTATTTATCAAACGAAACAAAGAATTGTGATAAAAAGGAAGTCATAGATTCCAAAAAGTAAAGAACATTATTACATAAATTATTAATTAGAGCTGTATTCATGTGTAAGTAATTTTCATTAAATTATTTTATACTAATATATGATAAAGTATCAATAAGTAAAAAAGTATTAATAAATTATAAAGTATAAATACATTTATAAGTTTTAAAGTATAAGAACTAAAATTAAAGTACATATAATTAATTTCAATTTTTTTCAGGAAAATCTGATTAAACATACACACGCAATTAGAAAATTTCTAGTGAGGGATCTTATACACTAAATCTCTTATTTTGTACTGTGTTGGACGAGAATATCTTCATTTTTGATGTATAATCTTAAAAATTTAATTATTGTACAGCATTTCTTTATCTAATAATCAAATCGTACCCTAGGATTCCTATTATATGACTGTTTTTCTACATTTATATTATATTACCACAATTTGTAGTAATGTAATATATTTGTTTTATATATGTCCTTTTTTTTATTTGGGATTTAATAATAATAGGGCAATCATTTGGATTTTTAAACGAGTAAAATAACGCTTTCCATATTTAGAAACAAATAAAAATATTTCTCTGAATTACAATACACATCGAAAATTCTTTGTAAGATCATAATGCATTCAAAATGGAGGATGCGCGCTTTTATGCTTATTAATCAATATAAAAATATGCTAAAGATTCCACTGAAATATTTATATATAATTTTATTAGCATTTAAGAATTATTTCATGTTGTTCAGATGGGAGAGAGAGAGAAAATTTACAAAAAAAAAAAGAGCAGAAGTTTTTAAGGCTGGATATTATATTTATAACTCTTTCTGTAAAAAAAAAAAAGCAAATGCAATTACATATTATTTTACCTTTTCTTAATGCGATATAAAAATTTATATATTATCTTAAATCTCAAAGAAATACAATTGAAAAATAAAAGCATAATTACCTTTTGCTGTTACAAAGAAATTAAATTTAAAGGAAGGAATTGCCGATTCAGAACTGTAGGCCACTTATTTCTTCGAAAAAGTGTGATTTCCTTCAAGGTCATTTCAACCCTAGTTTTATGAGCCCTGCCGCCTGTCATAAAATAGGGAATGTGTTTGTGTCACTTCTGTTGTGTATCTCTTGTCCATTCATGAGTGATCCTTAACTCATGTGTGCAAACAAATAAAAGACCGCTAGAAGGAGTTTCTGTGACTGTCCTTCCCACAGCAGCACTTTTATCGATATAATTTGGGCATATGTCTCTTTAGAAATAAAATTAATATTTTCCCTGATTCTCAACAAACATTATAAATAGAAATATTTAATATAGAAGTAACTGTCTTCAACCAATCATGCCCGGGAATAACATTTGACAATTAAAATTATTTTGATCATCTTATAGTGGCCGAGTAGAGAACAATACGAGGCCCCCTCAAAGGCGAGGCCCTGGGCCCGGGCATAGTTGGCCCATGCCTTAAGACGTCCCTGGCGGTGTACGAAGTATTTTCACAAGAATTTATTTCTTATTCAGTAAACCATATCTCATATCGTAAAACTGAATATAATTAACTTTTAAAAAACATGAAAAAAATTACGAGTTGTAACACCGTAATTTAGCGCCACCTTCCAGGTACTATTAAACGGTAGCCAAATGTTGACATTTTTTCTTTTGGTTAGGAGCGCAAGAACTGTGAAAGAGAGAGACTTCTATTGGGGTAGAATGATGGAGTGATGTTCGTAAATCTGTGTTTTATATATGTTTTGTATCTTGTTTTGTGTTGAGCAATCTGTCAAGTAATAAAAAATATTATTTGTTCTTGAAACCATCCCGGCTATTCAATATTTTGACCTGAAATAATAACAACACTGGAGGGATAATTGTCTTCGTAATACTTGATATTCCTGTTCCAGCTATTGAACAGGAATGTCAGGAAAACTTGACACATTTATGCTCCTATATGAAATAGGATACTGCAATAGCAAATGTATGTAATGCTGTGTGTTTAAAACAGAAAATCTTTAACAAAATCATAGCATATTTTTCTAATGCTTTCTGTAGTAACAAATATAAAAATATTTTCAGGACAATTTATTCTAGCACTATTTCAGATCCTCAACTAAATTTTCGATTCATTAGGTAATTTAACATTTTACGATTGCAGGAAACACAAATCAAATAAAAGCATATTCAAGCTATGTTAAAGTCTAGAAGATTATTTACCATTTGATTAGAAGTAAATTCAGAAGGTACAAATGTAATTCTCTAGAATTACAGAGCCTTAAATGTGGTACATTTTTATTTCTATCTTGTATAAGTTCTATATTTTGAAAATTAATCTTTTGTAAAATTTAATTTACTTTACTTGTGAAAACATACATAAGATTGTGAATTAAAGGAAAAAGGAGATGGTTTGAGTGATCGGAAGGAATAATTCTATTCAGAAGGACACTATTTAATGGTGTCTGAGAGAATCTGCTATCATATAAAATGTTTAGTTTTAAGCAATCATGTGAAACCTGTTATATGAAACATTCTTTGAGACATATTAATTTCTTTTAAAACCTTTTAATAACTTTTATATACAAATTTTCTGCAAATATTCGATATTAACTTGGAGCTTCTGACATGTCTTTTGTCAGATATCCCACATAATCAAGATTTAGTCCTTTAAATAAATAAATATCTGACCAATTAACATTTAATATGCTGATTAATTTGTTAAACGTATAACAGATTATAATTATATTTTCTACTATATCTCTATTGTAAATTGTAAGGAAACTACATGTAGAAGGAAACACAACTTCTTTAATTAAGACTACTTCTAAACATATTTTATATGAAGGAAATTGGGTAATCAAAAGCCACATGTTTGTTGTTTGATAAGTCAAACAAATTTAGGAAATAAATCAATTTAAAGCGTATTTCAATTGCCTTTCTCCATTTCTCAATTATCTAGAGAAGAAATCTAGTATTTTTATTGGATATTATTTTCTTCGAAAAAGGGTCTTCATTTAAAGAGGTAAGCGTAATCAGATTCAAGCAACGTCAATAATTTCTGGTATAACGATGCGTCTTGTACCAGAACCATCCTGACACTTTATTTTCGCTGACGAGGTAAGTATGGAACATTTTCGGTCATGGAAAGAAAGAAAAATTCCGCATTTCCTTTGCCGGCTTTTGCCATACAGTCTTAAAATTAGACATCCTCACCATACGGACCTTAAACATTGCCACTGTAGTTGTCATCAATAGAATAGGCAATTTTTACGCCGGTGAAATGGAATGAATGTCAAAAGCTATAGTTATCCAGGATAGATATAACTGAAACTGATTTATAGCAGGAAAAATTGAACGATCAATTTAGTGCGTGATTGGTTATATAAAATAAAGGCAATTCTCGCATTAAGTATGTATGATTAAAATATGTTGGGTATATAAGAACATGTTCTATGGGAGTTATGAATTCTATAAAATTTAAACCCATATTCAGATACAATTTATAGCGATAATGCAAATCACCATTGTTTATAATTGTTCGCAGATATCTTTCAGGACGTTATAAGGTAGATACTTCTTGGTAATTAACTGTGTTTATTTACTGTTTGAAGGGTTTATGTGCCGTACCTAAACAACATGGGGCTGAAAGGATGCGTAGTATTTATTCGGGACAACAGACAAAGGCAACACCATTTTCTGATAGTCTTTCCATATTAACGGGATGACTTTTGTTCTTATAAATTTAACTTACGTTAGTTCAACTGCACGAAGGATTGTTACTGTCACCATGAGCTTGAATTCCCTGATGGGCACAAACTCGTGACAATAATCAATCGGCTCTGAAAATACGTATGGCAAAGTACAATTATTTTAAGTGAAAGTTTTCTGATTAAGTCATTTATTTGGGATGGTTGTATGAAATATTCTACATTTAATCGAAAAGTATTTTTAAGTTTTGCAACAAGTAATCTACATTTTGTGTGCATGCTTGACTTCTCAGAATTTCTGGAATAATATTCGCGACTTCTAGTAGCAACAACCCTGCACTCCTCACCAAAATGGTTTAGAGGAATTTCTCAAAAGCTCACTGGGGATAAGTAAGAAATTTGTACTTACATTTAGATCGTATAAGATGCCTAAAATGGATTATAAGTTCTAGACTTGTGAAGTTTGAAAAAGCATTGAACGTATTTGTGATGAGAAAGAAGAGGAAAACTTTCATTCAAGGTTATTGTGAAACCTTTCCATAGAAAAAGCTGGTTAAAGCTTTGTTTAATTACAAATGTTGATTTTAAAACTCGCAAACTAGGGTTATTAAGTGTTTTAAGTAATATTAGACCTTTTATTCAAATTATTTGTGCTTTTCGATGAGTAACGTGCTTTGATATCAGTAACATATATCTATTTGTGTATTTCCTTTAATGTGATAAGTGGAGCAGTGAAAACTATTGTTCATAAATCGAGAAGATATCGAGCAACAATAAGAATGCAAAAAAAGGAATTTAAATTGTGATATTCTGTATTAAAAATAATTAAGTTAAGCTTTGGTAAATATAAAATATTAAAATTTATTTTATCAAGCTGATATTGAAATAACCTATAATTAAGTAACTTTAGTTATCTAAAATAAGAACCCATTATAAATTTTATTATCCTTTTATATTTTTAAAAGTATATTTGCTTGAAGTATTAAGTTTAAATTGAAGTAAAACATAAAAAGCCAAGTTTGGTCTATAAGTGTAATTGGATTTTTGTAGCCCCATATGTGATATGGGACTGTGCAAATTAGCATACTTCTGGAGATTCACGTATTTAACACATTATATAACATTGATTTAAACCTTTGAAAATAAATAAAATAAAATTCATTGAAACTATCTGACGTCTTAATATGACTATATGTTGTGTCTTCCTTTTCACTTAATAGAGGTTCAAAGCTACAAGTTGTCACAATTCTCATTGTGGTATATTCTATATATTTACTAAACTACATAAAATATCATATCACACGCCCAATGTTGCAGGTTCGTAGCGTTTTTCTAGTTTGATGGAAAGGACCAATCTTTTCAAAAACTGTTCGTTTGATAGACAGCAGCAGAAGATCCTATTCTAATAAAAGGAACAATAATTATTCTACAGACGTTCAGCTATCGTTCTGAGACGGCATGAAAAAGACACTACACTCTCGCGTCAGAAATGGTTCATTTGCATTTCGGAATATTGCTTCCTTCACGACCACAGAAAAATATGCGCTCTGGTTGAAGGGAAAAACACCGCATAAATAAATAATATACTAAAGCCTTTATAGTGATAATGAGCAAACTCATACTCGTATAACGTATTTGATAATACTCATGCGTAATCACAACAATAACAATATGTTTAACCTGAAAATGATTTACAAAATATTGTGAATGACTTTTAAAATGTTTTCTAATTGGCGACATAGAATAATCTCACGATCATCCATTCAAGATTTGTTCATGATGCTTTCAACTGAATTTTCGTCTGACATAGCAAGAAAATTTCGGTTCCATTAAAATGTAAAAGCTAAATAAAAGCATATTAAAGAAATACTAATCCTCCAAGGTAATTTGCTTCTAATATAGTAAAATAAGATAGAAATAATATCTTGTCAAGAATTCTGGGGTAAAATTAGATTGGCATACCTTTATTCATATATTGTATAAGAGTTCCTGTAAATTTGAAAAATTCAGTTTCCATTTAATTCTAAAATTTCTACCACTCTCTTTTCATACAAGGTCATTTAAAAATATCAGGCAATAAATCAAGGAGTGTCGTATTCGTTTGTATTTTAAAGTCACATAAAGGATATTGCTTTAACGAATTTATATTTAGATCGTAAATAATTGCAAGGTATTTCTTCTATTTCTTGATACATTTATATTCAATTGTAGCTCATGACCTTATTTAATTAGACCCTTGTGGTGACTGGGAATGATAGAATAGTCCCACAGTAGCTCAAGCATGTCGTAGAGCAAATAAAATACCCAGTTTCTGGGGTATGTCTGCACCCTGCCTGAGGATTATATCAAGGGTCTTCAGGTAATACGGACATCATGTCCGGGCAGTCTAGGGATCTTTTCTTTAGGCTCTACTGTCTTTGGTAAAACCGGTGCACACCCATCGATATACGAATTATAAGTTGCTAAAGTACTTTTAATTACTACTATCGAAAAATCTAGCTATACTAGTAAGAGTTCCACAAGAAGAAGAAAATTAGACAGCAAATGCATTGAAAAGTTTGCACTCTAACCCGTTCACTCCCAGCGTATGAAATATACGCTCGTGTTGCTTCTCCTGTGCCCAGCAAAATTGTAAGTGGCTCGAGGAGAAAGTTTTATTCGATTTTTGAGTTACTATAGTTATGGTGTTGTACCAGGAAATCTATATACATAGCTTGTTGGGCATTGACGGTGATCTGGGCTTGGTTTTCACTTCTGGCTCTCAGGAGGAAAATCTAGAGCACGTGTTGCGACGCTGCTCTTTAAACGTGCTGACATGATTTAAAAATTATTACTTGTTTTCAGCTTGCTTTTACTTTTTGTTTAGCTTCTCAGAAGTTCAGTAGAATTTATGGATGTTTATGGAATTAGGGCTTTTAGTTGCTTGCTGTCAGCTGTTCGTTTCATTCAGTCGGTTTTATTTGTTGTGACATTCATGATGAAAAGAAAGTATTTATCTCATACTAATATTTGCAGATCAATGAATCAATCTGATAGTGATGTTAGCAAAATAATCCAACTCTGTACACTAGCCTTCAAGGAAAAAGAAAAAGATGTACCTTTGCTCAAAATCTTGCGGGAAGTTTCAAAGTTGACAAGACATGGGACATTGGACGATGCATTCAAGATTTTCTTTTATAAAACACAATGTATTCGTAGGATTATTTTTATATCTTAATATTTCATATGTCTGATACATCGATACACAATGAAATTTATATAAATGAAAGTATATTTGTATTTTGTTAAGATATGATTTTACGTAATAACGTATAGCAACAAATATACAATTTTCGAATAAATATTTTTCTTTCGTATATATTAAGTTTAATACATTTAAATAATATACGTAAAACCAAAATATTCTAACGAATAACTGATTTTATAGGAATTTTGCAATTAGGCAATGTCTAAAATAGTCTGCGCACAATGACACTGGAAAGACGCTGGGACCAGGAGGGTTTTAACTCCGGTAAATGTTTAAAGTTTAAAGTTTTAAAGCAGCTCTGATATAAGATAACTGCATCGGTAGGAAATAAATGATTGATAAATTTTAAGAGACTGGTTCATTAAAAGTGAAATAAGTTGGAAGGAAATCAATTACTTAGAAGTCACAAGAGATGGTTATAGCATTGAAAGCTACTGGCATTGCTTAGGAACGTGCGATTATTACGAAATTATTTTCACAAGAATTTATTCTTATTCAGTAAACCATATCTCATATATAAAACTGATATAATTAACTTTAAAACATGAAAAATTACGAGTTGTAACACCGTAATTTAGCGCCACCTTCAGGTACTATTAAACGGTAGCCAAATGTTGACATTTTCTTGGTTAGGAGCGCAAGAACTTGAAGAAAGAACTTCTATTGGGGTAGAATGATGGAGTGATGTTCGTAAATCTGTGTTTATATATGTTTTGTATCTTGTTTTCTTTGAGGCAATCTGTCAAGTAATAAAATATTTTTGTTCTTGAAACCATCCGGCTATTCAATATTTTGACCTGAAATAAAACAACACTGGAGGGATAATTGTCTCGTAATACTTGATATTCTGTTCCAGCTATTGAACAGGAATTCAGAAAACACAAACACATTTATGCTCTTATGAAATGAAACTGCAATAGCAAATGTATGTAATGCTGTGTGCTAAACGAAAATCTTTAACAAAATCATAGCATATTTTCCTGATCTTTCTGTGGTAACAAATATAAAATATTTTCAGGACAATTCTATCTACTGATTGACTATTCCTCTTCTAAATTCATTCGATTCATTGTATTTACGATTACAATAAAGGCACAAGCCAGCAAATCAAATAAAGCATATTCAAGCTATATTAGAGTCTAGAAGTGTGTACCATTTTGATTATTTCAGAACAAAATATCTTCTCTAGAATTCTGGGGTTTGATATAAGAAGGTACACATTTTTTTTCTTTGTATAAGTTCCTTAATTTGAAATTTTCTTTGAATTACCACTTTTACTTGTGGAAAACATCCATAAGACTGGCGGGTAAGGAAAAAGGATAGTGGTTTGAAAGTATCGTGAAGAAGATTCTATTAATAGACATATTTTATGGTGTCTGAGAGAATCGTCACATGTATATCGAAAAATAATTTTAGTTTAAGTAATTTCAGCAGAAACATTGTGAAACTTTCATATTGAGACATATGACGTTGTAAAACCTTTTAGTAACTTTTTATAAATACAAATTTTCCTGCTGAATAATCTATAATATAACTTGGGCTTATGATATGTCTTTGTCAGATATCACATGATCAGGATTTAATCATTCCTTTAAAATAAATAAATACTGACCAATGTGGCATTTAAATGCTGATTAATTTAAACATGCCAACATAGTTATAATTATATTTTCTACTATATCTCTATTGTAAATTTGTAAGAGCTTCGTAAAGAAGAAACACAACTTCTTTAAATTAAGACTACTTCTAAACATTTTTATATGAAAAATCAGGGTGGGTAATCAAAGCCACATGTTTGTTGTTTGATAAGATCAATTTAGGGAAAGTAAATCAATTTAAAGCGGATTTCATTGTCTTTCTCCATTTCAAATATTAATCGAAAGATTTCTTTTAAGTTTTGCAAAATAACATTATTATGTGCAATAATCTACTTCTCGGAATTTGGAACCCTGATTCAGGACTTCTAGGGCAGCAATAACTTCCCACCACTCTCACACAAAATCGATTGAAGGTAACTTTCAAAAGCTCACGTAAGGATAGTAAGACTTTGGGACTTCATTACATGAATTGGTTCCCGTCCTTATAAGATGCTTAAAATGATTACTTAAGCAAGTTCAGACTTGTGAAAGTTTTGAAAAGAGCTGTGTTTGAGTATTTTGATAATGAGAAAGAAAGAGAGCCCCATTTCATTCAAGCCATATGTGAAACCCTTTCTCACTGAAAAACTAGTTAAAGCTTTGTTTTTAATTACAAATGTTGATCTTTAAAACTATAAACTGAGGGCATATTAAGTGTTCTAATACAATGTCATAGACCCTGTTATTCAAATTATTTGTTAACTTTTGATAATTGAATCGATATCAGTATACACTTCTGTGTACTTTCTTTAATGGATAAGTGAGAGCAGTTGAACAACTTGTTCATAAATCTGAGAAGATACTCAGAGCAACAATAAGAACTGCCACTGATCTAAATTGTGATATTCTGTAATAAAAATATTAAAGGTAAACCTGTTGTAAATGTAATATATATAAATTTAGTTTCTGAAGCTTGATATTGAATAACCTAAAAGTAACTTTATTACTAAATAGAACCATATATTTTATATCCTTTTATAATGTTTAAATTGTTATATAAAGTATATAGTTTGAGTTAAGTAAAACATATAAAAGCCAAGTTTTCTATATACTGGATTTTTGTAGCATACGTATATACGGACGTGCAATATTATACTTTTGGAGGTCAATCGTTCAGTAAATCTTAATACATATATAAACATTATAACCTGAAAATAAATAAAAGGCCAAGATTCATTGAAACTGACTGTTGTCTAAATGTGATCATATGTTGTGTCTCTTCCTTTTTCTTATAGAGGCCTCAAAGCCTACAATTATCTCATACGAATTACTCGTGTATATTCATACTGATTTCCACTAAACTTTACTAAAATTCTCGCATCACACGCCCTTTTATGTTGTGACAGAAGGTTTCCTTAAGCGTCTAGTTTGAATGGAAAGGACTAACTGCTTTCTCAAAACCATTCTGTTCTTTATTGGACGACGCCGATTGAGAGATCCTTTTCATAATAAAGAACAACTTGAAATGTACTCTACAGACGTTCAATTCGTATCTGAGACGCAATGAAAGAATCTACACCTCGCGTCAGAAATGGTTCATTTGCATTTTCGGAATAATGCTTCCTTCTGGAATGACCACGAAACATATCGTCTCGTTATGGAAAAAACGCATTGAAAATATAATAATATCTAAAGCTTAAGTGATAATTGGCAAACCCATTATAGACATTTGGAAATATATACGTAATGCAACAATAACTTGTTTAACCCTGGAAAATAGTTCAGAAAATATTGTGAATTGACTTTTAAAATTTTTATGAATATGTTATGACATATTTAGAATAATCTACACGATCATCCATTCAAGCATATTCATGACTTTCTTGAATTTTCGTCTGATCATATGCAAAATTCTCAGTTCCATTAAAACAGTAAAAGCTAAATAAAGCATTGAAATAATCAATCCAAGTAATTTCATCTAATATAGTAAAATAAGATAAGAATACATTCTTGTCAGAAATCTCTGGGTAAAATTAGATTGGCATCCTTCATGTATCATTATATGTAAGTTCCGGTAAATTTGAAAATTACTTCACCATTTAATCCAACTTTCTACCTCATATCTTATATACAAAGTCATTCTAAAATATCAGCGCAAATCAACCAAAACGTTACGTATTCAGTAAGCATTTACCAAGTATGCTTAAGTAGTGTTACAATATGCTATTCTCTTCCCAGTATCATCATTTATGATTCAGTGAAGTCATGACCATGTCAATTGACCCTGTTGTGGTGACGTGGGAATGAATAAATAGTCCCCTGCAGTGCCCAAGCATGTCGTGGAGAGAAATAGAAATGGTCACCCAGTTTCCTGGAGTAGGTCTCACCCGTGCCCCTGGTTACATCAGGGTCTTCAGGTATACTACGGCACATGTCCTCGAGGCAGCCTCAGGGATCTTTTCTTCTTAGTCACTGTCTTGAAGTAAAACGTGCGCGCACCACCATCCGACTGATATACCAGTTCATAAGTTGCTAATTACTTCTTAATACTACTGATCAAAAATCTAATATACTAGTAAAAGAGTTCACAAGAAAGAAAATGGAACGAACGTCATTGAAAATTTGCACTTCTAACCCGTTCCTCCCAGCGCTATGAAATGCTAACGCATCGCTATTCTCCACCCACGTGCTTAAAAACCAATAGAGATTTAGTCTCTGAGGAGAAAGTTTATTCGACTTGTCATATAGGTTACTATGTTAGCTACACTAGAGAAATCTATATCAAAGCTTATTTGGAGCAATTACGACCTTGGTGATATGGGCTTGGTTCACTTCTGGGCTCAGGGGAGTAAATCTTAAGAGCACGGTTAGCACGCTGCCTTTAACGTGCTGACATGATTTAGAAGTGAATTTGTTTTCAACTTGCTCTTTACTTTTGCTTCTCAGTAAGTTCGAATAAGCAATTATGGATGCTCTATGGGAATTTAGGGTTTTAGTAGGCAGCTTGCTGTCAGCCGTTCGTTTCATCTCAGTCCTGGTTTTATCGTGACATTCATTGTAAAGAAAGATATTTATCTCATACCTAATATTTAGGAATCAATGAGATCCAATCGATTTGATGTTGTAAAAATAATCCATCTGCTACATGCCTCAAAGGGAAAAAGAAAAAAAATGTACCCTCTCATAATCTTGGGAAGTTTCAAAAGTTGACAAGACATGGGACATTGGACGATGTCAAGATTTTCTTTTATAAAAGCACTAATGTATTTAAATAAGTTCATTTTTATATCTTAATTTTCATGTAGATACATCATTACACCATGAATTTATATAATGTAGTTATATTTTGAATGTTTTTGTTAAAGATAGTGATTTTACGTAATAACATTATGATAAATATACAATTTGAATAAATATTTTTCTTTCCGATATTAAGTAATGCATTTAATAAATATACGTAAAACCAAAATTATTCTAAATCAGCTGATTTTAGAGAATGATTTTAGGAATTAGCTTAATATCTGTAGTCTGATCGCACAGCGTGACACTACTGCGGAAAGAAGAATTCCAGGAAAGACAGTTTTTCAACTCCTGGTATTGAAATGTTTGAAGTTTAAGTTTAATATGCAGCTCGATATAAGATAACGCATCGTAGGAAATAAATGATTGATAAATTTTAAGAGACTGTTCATTAAAGTGAAATGGGGTGAGAGATAATCACTACTTAGAAGTCAAAGATGTGATTATAGCACTGTGAAAGCTACTCATACTGCTTAGGGAACGTGCAGTGTAAAGTTTTCCAGAGATTCTTCTATTTGATAAAACATTTCTATATTATAAAACTGATATAATTAACTTTATAAAACAGAAAAATTACGAGGATAACAACCGCTAATCTTAGCTGCTATTCAGGTACTATTAACGATTAGCCAAATGTATGGTCATTTTCCATTGGTTAGAAGCAAGAAACTTGAAAGAAAGAGACTCTATTAGGGGTAGAATGATGAGTGATGTTCGTAGGTGTTTAGAGTAGTGTTTTGATCTTGTTTTGTGTGAGAACTGTCAAGTAATAATTACATTTTGTTCATGAAACCATCCTGGCTATTTAACATTTTGTCCTAATGAAACAACACTGGAGAGGATGACCATTTCATGGACGTATACTTGATATTCCTGTTCCAGTATGGCTGAACAGGAACATGTCAGGCACAACTCTGCACAATCTTATGCTCTTTAAATGGATGAAACTGCACAGCTATAATGTATGTAATGCATGTTTAAAACAGAAAATCTTTAACAAAATCACTAGCTATATTTTCCTGACAGCTTTTCATGTAAAAATATAAAATTTCTTACCAAGGACATTATTCTAAACTGATTTGAACTCTTCAACTAGCTTCTCACATTGGGTACATGTAATATTTCGATTACGAATAAAGGCTTATAAGTAAATAAAAGCATATTCAAGCTATGCTTAAGTCTAGAAGATTATTTTACCATTTTGATTAGTGAAATTCAGAAGGTACAATATTATTTCTCTAGAATTCTGGTTTTGATCTAAAATCTTACACATTTTGTTTCATCTTATATGAAAGTCCTGTAATTTGAAAATTTATCTATACAGCAATTTACCACTTTAGCTCAGGGAAAACGTATACAGAGACGGACAAAATAAAGATAGTTTGAAATTATAAGGTAGACTAGTTCATCAGAAGGACACATTTTAATGGTAGTCTGGAGAGATATAACATTAGTATCGAAAAATAATTTTAAGTTTAAGTAATTTCATGAAGCTTATTGTGAAACTTTCATATGAGACATAGCGTTCTTTAAACCTTTTAAAGTAACTTTTATAAATACAAATTCCTGCAGACAAATCTATATAATAAACTGGTTAATGATATGTCTTTGTCAAGTATATCATGATCAGATTAGTCAATTCTTAAAATAAAATAAATTGACTGTGTGGCATTAAAATCTTGATTAATTTAAACATAGCCACATAGTTTGCAATTATATTTATATATCTCTATTGTAAATTGTAAGAGCATTAGTAGAAGGAAACACAACTTTTAATTAAATACTCTAAACATTTTTATATGAAGGGAATGGGTAACTTAGAAAGCTTCATGTTTTGTTATGTTTGATAAGATCAAACAAATTTAGGAATAAACAATTTAAAAGTTGCTACTTGTTTACACCATTTCTCAAATATTAATGTTTTGAGTTTGCAAATAATAAACATTATTGTGGCATAACGACTTCTCGGAATTTCTGGAACCTGATATTCAGGCTTCTAGCAACAACTTCCACCACTCCCCACAAATCGGTTTGAAGGCTACTCAAAAAGCTCTCAATAAGGTTATGTAAGACATTTGTTCTTATGCGCGAATGGACACAAATCCGTATAAGATGCTTAAAATGGATTATTAAACCGTCTAAAGACTTGTATTTTGAAAAGCATTAATTTGAGAATATTTATAATGAAAGAAAGACGCCTAACTTTCATTCAATGATATTGTGGAAACCTTTCTCGTGGAAAAACTAGTTAAAGCTTTGTTTTATTACATATTTGATTTCAAACTCATAAACTGAGGTTATTAAGTGTTTTAATACAATGTCACTTAGACCTTTTATTCAAATTATTTGTTAACTTTTATCGATGAGTAACGTGTACAATATGAGTAACATATATCTGTTGTGTATTTTTTTTAATGTGATAAGTAGGCAATGCTGAATACTATTGTTCATAAATCGAGAAGATATCGAGGAATAATAAAAATGCAAAAGAATTTAAAACAGCTGATATTCTGTATTAAAAATATTAAAGGTAAACTGTTGGTAAATGTAATATATTAAATTTTAGTTTCTGAAGCTTATATGGTAATAACCTATAAATAAGTAACTTTACTTATCTTAAATAAGAACCCATTATAAATTTTATAATCCTTTTTAAATGTTTAGAAGTATATCCAAGGGAAGTAATAAGTTTGAGTTTAAGTAAAATATAAAAATCCAACTTTGTTCTATAAGTGTATTTGGATTTATGTAGCCCCATAAATGATTATTGGACTGTTCAAAATTAAATTTCTTGGAGGTAAATCGTTCACGTAAAATTTAACACATTATATAAACATTCATTTCCTTCGTAAATAAATAAAAGGCCAGATTAAAACTGATCTGATGTTTTAATATGACTCTATGATGTGTCTTCCTTTTCATAATAGGCTCAAAGCCACAGTCCTTCACGATAATCCTTGTTACATATTCTATAGGTTACTAAACTACATAAAATATCCACGACTTTTATTGTTGAAATTTCGTGAATGTTTTCTGGTGAATGGCATCCAGTACTTTTCAGAAAATTCATTTATTGGCCGACACTTGAAGAGCAGGTAATATCATAATAAAGAACAAATTATTCTGGACGTTTCGCTATTGTTCAGTGACATGAAATGAACACTACAATCTCGTGCATCGAAATGGTTCACTTCCATTTTCGGGATATTACTTCGCTAACGACCACGGAAAATATACAGTTGAAGAGAAAAACACCGCGAATAACATACTAATATCTGTATAGTGACAAATGACAAACATATCGTATAACGTATTTGGAAATCAAACATGCGTAATGCAACAATAACAATACGTTTAACCTGTAAAGTTCCAAAATATTGTGAATAAATTTTATTTTTCTAATAAGTGATATATTTGAATAATCTCCAGTAACATCCTATTCTATAATTTTCCTTTCGGTTCTTTGAATTAATTTTTGTCTGATATAGCAAAGAAATTTCTGTTCATTTAGCTTATTAAAGCAAAATAAACATATTAAAATACAAATCAAGAGAATTTAACTTTAATGCAATTAAAATAAGGAAAAATAATTATGCCAAGAATTCTTGGGGTAGAATAAAATTGGCTTCCTTTATTTATTCATATATGCTATAAAATTTCCTGTATATTTGAAAAATTCTTTCCAATTAATCAAATTTCTACCACTCTCCTTTTATGTAGTCATTTAAAAATATCAAATAATAAATCAAAGGGAGTGTCGCTTTCGTGTATTTTAAAAGCTGGATACTGCTTTAACGGGTATGTGTTCTCTTTCTTAGATATTTTACATATTTATGTTTCAGTGTAACACATGACCATAATAATTCGACAATTATGGTGACGGGAATGACAAAATGGTCCCACTGTATCTCAAGCATGTCAGCAAGGCAAATTTACCCAGTTTCTGGGGTAGCAATGCTGCACCCTGCCCCTGGGATTATATCAGGGTCTAATTAATACGGGCATCATGTCCCGAGATCTAGGGATCTTTTCTTTCCTTTAGGCTCTACTGTCTTTGGTAAAACCAGTGCGCACCCCATCATTCGATATACAGATTATAAGTTGCTATTACTTTTAATTACTACTATCATCTAGCTATATTAAGTTCTGTTACAAGAAGAAAAGATTGAACAGCAAACCATTGAAAAAGTTTACGCCTAACCCGTTCCTCCCAGCATATGAAATGCCATACGCTCGTGTTGTCCTGTGCCCAACAAAGACCAATAGAGATTAAGCTCGAGGAGAAAGTTTTATTCGATTTTTGGGTTACTATAGTTATGATTGTTACAATACCAGGAAATCTATATACATAGCTTATTTGGAGCATTGACGGTGATCTGGGCGTTTCACTTCGGCTCTCAGGAGGTAAATGTAAAACGTGTTGCAGCCTTTGCTCTTCTTGATGCTGACATGATTTAAAGGGTGTACTGTTTCAGCTTGCTTTACTTTTGTTTGCTTCTCAAGTTCGAATAAGAATTTATGGATGTTTATGGAATTAGGACTTTTAGTAGCAGTTGCTGTCAATATTCGTTTCATTCAGTCGGTTTTATTTGTGACATTCATGATGAAAAAGTATTTATCTCATACTAATATTTGCGAATCAATGAATGAATCTGATAGTGATGTAAAATAATCAACTCTGTACATAGCCTTGAAGGAAAAGAAAAAGATGTACCTTTATAAAATCTTGCGAGGAAGTTCAAAGTTGACAGACATAGGACATTGTTGATAAATTTTCTTTTTATAAAACACAATGTATTTAAATGGATTCATTTTATATCTTAATATTTCATGTAATATTGCAATGTTACACCATGAAATTTATATAACAAATATATATTTGTATTTTTGTTAAAGATATGATTTTACGTAACATTATGAATAAAATATACAATTTTCGAATAAATATTTTTCTTTCGTATATTAAGTTTAATGCATTTAAATAATAAAACAAAATATTCTAACAGATAGCTGATTTTGAAATTTTTGCGAATTAAACTAATATCTAAAATAGTCTACTTTTATCGTGACACTTTGGAAAGACATGGAAGCCAGTTTTTCTAATAAAGTGGTAAAATGTTTGAAGTTTAAAGGGTTTAAAAATAGCTCTGATATAAGATAACTGCATCCCATTGAAATAAATGATTGATAAATTTTAAAGAGACAACTGGTTCATTAAAAGTAAAATAGGGTGGAAGGAGGATATCAATTACTTAAGTCTAGAAGATAATGGTTATACTTGTGAAAAGCTACTGGCATTGCTTAGAACGTGCAGCCGCGAGGTATTTCACAGAATTACTTCTTGTTTGATAAAACATTTCTCATATTATAAAACTGATATAATTAACTTTTAAAAACATGAAAAATTACGAGATGTAACGTAGTCTATGCGGTATATTAAACAGTAGCCAAATGGCGTCCTTTTCCCTTTGGTTAGGAGCGCAAGAACCTTGAAGAAAGACTTCTATTGGGTAGAATGATGGAGTGATGTTCGTAAAATCTGTGTTTTATATATGTTTTTGTATCTTATTTGTGTTAGAATCTGTCAAGTAATAGTATATTTATTCATGAAACCATCCCGGATATTTAATATTTTAACTATAAAACAACTGGAGAGATTACATTGTCTTCGTAATACTTGATATTCTGTTCCAGCTGTTGAACAAAGTAATGTCAGAATCTCCATGACACATTATGCTCCCTATAAAATACTGCAATAGCAAATGCATGTAATGCTGTGTGTTTAAAACAGAAAATCTTTAACAAAATCATATATTTTCCTGTGCTTTTCTGTGGTAACAAATATAAAGTATTTTCATTACAATCTATTTCTAGCACTGATTGAATCTTTCAACTAAACTTCTCAATTCATTGGGTAATAATATTTTCAGTGCAAGGAAGCACAAGCCAAATAAAAGCATATTCAAGCTATGTTAGTCTAAGTTATTCTGTTTGATTAGTAAATTCAGAAGGTACAAAATATTATTTCTCTAGGAGGTTTGATCTAAAATGTTACATTTTGTTTCTATCTTATATAAAGTTCCTGTAATTTTGAAAATTATCTTTACCACAGATTTACCACTTTTACTTGTGGAAAAACATTATATAAGACCTCGGGATAAAATAAGGATAGTGGTTGAAGAAAGGTTGTAAGGTAGATTCTATTCTGAAGGACACTATTTAATGGTGTCTGAAGAATATAACATTATTATGAAAAATAATTTTAAGTTTAAATAATTTCAGCAAGCTTATTGTAGCTTTCATATTGAGACATGACGTTCTTTAAACCTTTTAAAGTAACTTTTATAAATACAAATTTTCCTGCAGATAATCTATATAATATAACTTGGGCTTATGACATGTCTTTTGTCAGATATCACATGATCAGGATTTAGTCATTCCTTTAAAATAAATAAATACCTGACCAGTGTAGCATTTAAAATGCTGATTAATTTAAACGTACTGTACCAATTTATAATTATATTTCTACTATATCTCTATTGTAAATTTGTAAGAGCTTCATGTAAGAAGAAAACACAACTTCTTTAATTAGAATACTTCTAAACATATTTTATATGAAGAAATTGGGTAATCAAAAGCCACATGTTTGTTGTTTGATAGATCAAACCAATTTAGGAGATGAAATCAATTTAAGCGGATTTCATTGTCTTTCTCCATTTCTCAAATAATCGAGAATGATTTTGAGTTTGCAAATAATAAGCATTATTATGTGCATAACGGCTTCTCAAAATTTCTGGAACCTGATATTCGCGACTTCTAGCAACAACTACCACTCCCCACCAAAATCGGTTGAAATGTTCTCAAAAGCTCTCAATAAAGTTATGAACATTTGTTCTTATGCGCGAATGGTTCCCGTCTTATAAAATGCTTAAAATGGATTATTAAACCGTCTAGACTTAGAGTACGAAAAGCATTAGTTTAGTATTTATAATGAGAAAGAAAGAGACGCCTAACTTTCATTCAATGATATTGTGGAAACCTTTCTCAATGGAAAAAACTAGTTAAAGCTTTGTTTAATTACAAATGTTGATTTTAAAACTCATAAACTGAGGTTATTAAGTGTTTTAATACAATATCATGAATAACATTCAAATTATTTGTTAACTTTTATCGATGAGTAACGTGTACAATATGAGTAACATATATCTGTTGTGTATTTTTTTTAATGTGATAAGTAGGCAATGCTGAATACTATTGTTCATAAATCGAGAAGATATCGAGGAATAATAAAAATGCAAAAAGAATTTAAATTGTGATATTCTGTATTAAAAATATTAAAGGTAAACTGTTGGTAAATGTAATATATTAAATTTTAGTTTCTGAAGCTTATATAGTAATAACCTATAAATAAGTAACTTTACTTATCTTAAATAGGAACCCATTATAAATTTTATAATCCTTTTTAAATGTTTAGAAGTATATCCAAGGGAAGTAATAAGTTTGAGTTTAAGTAAAATATAAAAATCCAACTTTGTTCTATAAGTAATATTTGGTTATAGCTATAAGCGTTATTGGACTGTTCAATTAAATTTGAGTAAATCAGTACGTAAATTTAACACAATGTATAAACATTCATTTCAGCTATTAAAATAAATAAAAGGCAAGATTCAATGAAACGATCCTGATGTTTTAATATGACTCTATGAAAGTGTGTCTTCCTTTTCACTTAATAGAGCTCAAGCTACAAGTCCTTCTGAATAATCTTGTTGTATATTCTATAGTTACTAAACTACACTAAAATATCGCATCACGACTTTTGTGTTGAAATTTCGTAAGTGTTTTCTGGTGATGGGCATCAGTACTTTTCGAAAATTATTAAGCAATACGTAATAG
>BMAW01065173.1:0-18273 GCA_019974015.1 Nephila pilipes | reverse complement strand
CATGCAAGCTTCGAATTGGGATTCTGCCAATCAGCTTCCAACCCTACAAACTTACATCTTTTCTTACTTAATTCAAATATTTGAGAAACTTCTAAAAGATTACACTATTGGAATATGTATATATAATGGTTGATTCCAGTGTCCTAATCATATGGTATGAGATATTATTAACTTAATCATGTATGACGTTTATAGTTATTTTTTAGTATTCAAAATAAGCGGATGTTTACTTAGCTTATACTTTTGGTCCAAAAATGAGTTTAAGTTCTTTCTTAACAATTGCATTGTACATAATATATATATATATATATATATATATATATATATGTGTGTGTGTGTGTGTGTGCGTGTGTGCGTGTGCGTGCGTGTGTGTGCGTGTGTGTAGTTTTACATATTTTACCCCATTTGATATGCATTGCATATACTAGCTTACAATATGTTTCGGTAATAAAAGTTTTGTATAGTGATATTGTTTGTTTGCCTCCAAATTATCCGTCAATTTTTGAAAGAGGAACCAAACAATTTTCTCGGATTTAAGAGTTAATCTATTTAATAATATACTCGTGATCACCAACATCAGAACAGATTTATACAACGTTGTATTGAATGAACACCATTGGGTATCACAGAGGATCTGGTAAGAATGGTGAGTAATTTAAGCAAACACCTATACATTACAGACGCTCAGTTTGCAAAGTCATGTCCTTCAGTAAAACATTTTTTGATCTGCCTTTATCACAAAAATGCTGGTATATATATATATATATATATATATATATATATATATATATATATATGGTTAGTATAACAAAATAATTGAAGCAAATTAAAATATTATACAAAAACAAAAATGTTAAAAATTACAACGAAAACTTACAGACATTTTTTTTTGTATTATGGAAAAAGTAAGAGAAAAAGGACAAGAATATTACCCCAATAAACAAATGGAGGTATACAAGACAAAAATAGTTTAGAAGATAGACAGCAAAGTATAAAAAAGTAAAAATCTAGGTATTCAAAACAATGAAAACGAAGGAGAGAAATATGCAAAAGAAAGAAAGAAATGGAATATAGCATTTATAAATTCTAAAGCTGGCTCATGATAGATTGGTAGGCTTAACATATTTTACAGGCTTAACATTCACTGTAGAAAAATGTTATATACAGCATGAAAATTTCATTAATTTCCAACAAAACAAAATGCAAAAATGCTACATTGTAACATACGAAGTCAAATAAAAATAAAAGCAGATAAAGGGAACTTTCCAGATATTAACCTTTAAAAACAGAGTAAGAACAGTCGAATCCAGAAATGTAACAATCCTCTCTATTTGATAACATTTATATTAATGCAACTGAATCTTAAAGACTTTGAAGATAACAAAATGAGAGAAATAAAAAAAAAGAAAAATTAAGAGAAGATTATAAACAAAAAAATATAAACGCCATATAAAAATAATTTATGTACAAAAATTTACGATTTTTTTTAAAACCAAACCAAAGAATGAGCTAAACGTTATATTTTAAATTACTTTTAATGAAATTTTGATGAAATTCGGCATTCAAACCAATTTCTATAAATTTATCCAAGCTGATGTAAATATGCTGTTTATTAGACACAAGTCTGATAATGCACAATATTTTTGATAAAGTATACTTTTAAAAATATTTAAACTTATGGAAATGCCAAATAATAATTCCGAATCTTATTTATGATTCCTGAAGAAGAAAAATTTCTTTTATTATATATAATACACGAAATGTTTTTATCTTTAATTTTTATTCCTCTTCATTTACGTTAATATTAATTTTCAATAAATTTAGATTTTAGAATGAAAAGATCAAAGAGTTTTAACATTTTTATTATTATTAAGAAATTTGAAAGAAAATAGGCATCAATAAACATATATAACATATTAAGAAACATAATTAAATATTGTTACTTGCAGGACCACTTGGTGTATATATTTAATCTACTTATATTGTTTATTATTGAAAAATATATATAATTTTCTTTTGAAAATAACATAATTAAGTGAAAATAAGTGTTTAACGTAACTAAATAATAACTAAGTAACATAACTATGTACATTTTTCATATGCATAAATCTTATTCGTATTACATTTCTTATCAATCTCTTTTAGAACTTTAATAAGCTCCTCTGTATAAATAGAATTAAAAATATTTTTAAATCATTGTTACAAATAGCGTAATTGTATTTATTATTAATATATTTAACTATATCTTAACACTATTTTAATAACGGCATCAACGGCAAATTGTTCGAAGTATAAAATATTGAAACATTCAAACATGACAAAAATATAAGCATAATGAAATTATTTATTTATACAAAATATTTTGAACGAATTTCATTAAAAAGTTAAGCGAAAATTACTATATTAAAAGAAATACAAACAGAGTAATAGCTATATAATTCCACACCATTCCGCCTTTCTTTTTAATGCTTCAATAATTTTAACCAATATAAAAATATCATTGATTCATTTAATGGAAACCACACAGATTCCGATTGACTGATTTAAAGGAAACTAAAAAACCGAAAGAATGTTGAGTTAAATTTACTTATTAAAAATGTTAAACATAAATAAACTTAAAAAAACTTCTTTTGAGAAAAGGAGAAAAATACAAAATAAAAGAAAATTAAATAGCAGATAAACATTAAAAATGTATCGCTACCTAGAGTAGGAAGTCTTATTTATTCAAATAATAACGGTAACGGTAACGGCTAAAATTACGAGGTACCTGTTTTAAAATTAAAAACATACCCTCTCATCAGAATTACTATTAAAGTTAAAGTGCATCATTTAATAAAATTTTAGCTTAATTGTAATCAACTATAATAATTGTGATCAAGGCAACAAGCGCCTGGGCGTTCGGCAGAGTGAGGAACTGCCGAAGCAAAGTTGGAAAGTTAAATTACGAAAGTTCATTGCCATTGGACGCTGTAGCCAGTAAGCTAAGAAGCATATATAGCAATGGGCGGAGAGAGCGTTACGGGGTGGGACTTCAGTTCGAAGGCGAAAACGACTTCGAGAAAGCTGTCGTCCGCGGGTTTTTGAGAGGTTGTAACTAGATAAAAATAAAGTTAAAATTAAAATGAAATAAATAGAAATGCCGTACCGAAACCAATTTAAAGAAAAATGCAATTTAAAAGTTTGAGGGAAAATTTAAACGCGAGGAGATTGAGTTTGAAAAAAAAAAAGAATTCAAATAATAATAATAGTAAATTTTAAGAAACAGAAAGATCGCGCGCGCGAGAGAGAGAGAGAGAGAGGAGAGGAGAGGAAAAAAAGAGATCTAATAATAACAATACTAATAAAAGCAGAAAAATAAAAAAATATAAAAATATAAACAAAAAAAATTAAAATCTATATACATGTGCATATATATTTACATAAATTTTAATACATTTACATAAAAAAGTTATTAGTAATGTCTGCGTAATTTAAAACACAATAGTATTCAGTAAAAGAAATAATTGATATATTAATTTATTCCAGTATCATTGAATAGTGTATATCTGGAAGAAATTTTAATGTAATAATTTATTATGTCTTAAATCTTAATGCGAAAATTTAAGTTCTTTCCTTAATAAGTCTAAATAACTGAATATAAATAAACTAAGCAAGAGAAGACTCCTTTACAGAATTCTTCAGTTACGGAATCAAATTAGCCATTACGATAAGTTATTTAGTTCTATATTTAAAATGAGGTGTTAGTATTTACCTTTTCTCCTTTAAAATACTTTTCGTATCATCAGATTACCGTACGGATGTATGTTGTTATTTAATATCAGCTCTTCAATAAAGTATTTCCTAAGTGAAAGATGTTATCCAGGACCACATCACATACACAGGCATTACATACATAATCTTTTCTATCTTCTCGGATGAAATTATCGTCGGCTTCAGAGACTGTTTTATTTAATAAACAAAGTAACTTAAGTAAGGCTGCGTAAGTGTATCTGCATTACGTAAGTAGTTTCGAAGAAGCGCTGCAATGTGTAAAAATTAAATGTCAATAATTACTTCCAGAAGAGCATACAGTTTTTGAAGAACTATAACAGCTATTTATTTCATAATCATGCATTTCAATGTTTCCATCCAATTCAAATTATTGAGATACAATATGAATTTGGATGATTCAACGTGTTTCTTATTCAACTTTTTTTTTTATTATTTAAACAGCCTAAAAAGAGAAAAGTACACACTTCTAAACATGTATTGCCTTTTTTTACAATAGAATATAAAGATAATTTTTGCATATTACTCTATATAAAATCCTGCAAATATTTTTATCAGTCAACATAATTTAAAAAGCGATGAATTTCATCAAAAATCAAATTTTAAAATAAAATGATGTTTTGTTTGTATTCAGTTATAAAAAAAAGTTTAGCATGAGAGTGGAAAAATGATGCCAATTATCTCTTAGCGATTTATTGAGTTATGAAAGCTATGTTTAAAGGGTATTGAAGCCCCATCTGAACTAATATATAAATATTGCAAATACAATGTCTAAATTAACCGCTACATATTGACTGACAGGAACTGAAATATAAAGAGCCTTACAGTCTTGAAACGAATATTGTTAGAATAGATACATAATATCTTATTACTGCCCGAGAATTCTGGAGCTGAAAAATATCTTATTAGAATACAAAAAAATGATATTCAATAATATATTAAAACTGCGTGTCTTTCGCAACAGAAAAGCACAAGATCTAGGCAATGTTTCAGGTGATAATGGGAAGTATTTAAGTTAGAGAAACAAGAAGAATGAATTTTTTATTTAACGGGAAAACTGATATATTGACTTCATAGTTTATTGTTCTCTAAAACGAAGCATGACAAAAAGAGTATCATCTTTCTCGATTGAACCACCTTTTTTCCATAAAATTCAGATTTATCTATCACACTTTAAAATAGTTGTTTTTTAATAGTTATCTAATCTCACTGCAAATTCTACAATGAATACCCTATTTTAGGGGGAAAACAGCTACCTTAGATCTAAGTATAATTTTAAAAGCAATCCACAAAGTAATGTCTTGTACAGTCATTGCACATAAGGCTTCTTATTGTCCCAAAAGTCCCCTCATAAAGTGATTCCTGCTTATTATTGGTAATATGCAATGTACAGACATAAAAATGCTTTGTCTTGAAGAGATTAATTAAATATTGTGGTGTACAAACGTCCAGATCTTTCATTTTACCTGCATATGCATTTTTTCTATTACCACCAAAGGTGTATTTGCCTACAACTACAACTACAATAAAAATTCCCAGTTTAAATTCAGATAAGATGGCTCGACATTTTGAACTGTGTGTGATTAATTTGTAAATCTATTTATATTTGAATCACTTAAAATTAAAAAAAGTCGAAACTTTTTCACTACGAACTTCTAATCAACATGTATCATAAATTGTAAGAAATTCATACGATTTATACGCATGATTTATTTGATTAGTAATGCATATTCAAAGTTCTTCATTTAGATGGTTTCATTTTCAATCATATGATTAGGTGGTTTCATTTTCAATGATATGATTAGGTGATTTCATTTTCAATGATATGATTAGGTGGTTTCATATGAATGTTTCAACAAAAAGCTTCAGCACTTCAAAATAGTAAGATTTGATACAAAAAGTGTTTAATAAGATGTAAAAATGAAACAAAGAGAAAATATATCGTGATAGTTTTCAGCTTTTAAAAAAACAATTTCAATGATAATTTGTATTTTTTCTCTTAAGCAATTAAAAAATATTAAAACATTTTGACGATTCTGCGTTAGCTAAAAGGAGTACAGCTTGCAACCTAAAAACTAGGAGTATAGCTTGTAATCTAAAACTAATCTAAAAAAATTTTGATTTTGATCGCTGACAGAAAAATTATACTCATAATGAATTTATAAATATTAATTAAGTTATTGTAAATTAATAAACATTACAAACACTTTATCTAAAAATTGAAGATTAGTTTTATGCAACATAACCTTAAGGATTTCAAGAATTTTTAGTTAATATGAATCATATTTGATTTGAATTGTGGTTCTTCTTATCAATACAAAATATTTTAGTGAAAAAATATTAATTAGTTTCTATCATTAAACCAGCTGCAAATGGTATTCAAAAGTTAAATAATAAATTGAAAATCGTGATAAATCAATTAAAAATAGTTCGAAATTCTTGAAATGTGGATACGTTACAAATAAATGCGAGTTGCATTGTCATCTCCTTACCTATATCCGACTTAACATAAAATAACTTCTGAGGAATGAGTCGTTTAACTGTGGTATATGAAACAATTTAGAGATAACCAAAGTGTGAAAAGAAGTTCGAAGCAACATTTTTCAGTATGAAACCGTTATATAGAACCATATGATGATTAGGGACAAGTCAACCAATGTCTAACATAACAAGTTGGCTGAATGTGGACTATTCTTTAGTGATATTGCTGTGGAACGAGTTTCTAACTACTTGTACAGTTTCTGAAAAATCTATTGAAGACAGGTTAAAAGTTATCACTTCTTTAGATGATCGGTACTTGCGACTGAGAACGCGTCGCAACATAACTACAACTCCATCTCATCTTAGACCATGCTTATTTTTGCTACAGGAAGCACAATATCAGCCACGATGTTACACAGAAGGCTGTGAGAAGTAGATACGTAAGCTAAGTAACCAGTATTATACATCCTGTTACACTCCTACCACGGAGGGAGAGGTCGAGAGTTTGAATTGAGCATATAGAAATGTAAATCATTAGAGTTGTGTTCTGTTTACTGATGAGACTAGCTTTATTTTACTCAATGAATCCCTACGCGTTCAAATATGGAGCGAAGTAAATACTCGATATCTTCCGACTAACATACGGGAATAGACGACTATGTAGGAGGTAGTGTTTATGTATGGGAAGGGCTGTATTTAGGTAGGGGCACACATCTGTATCAGTTGCCATTTGGAACTATTAAAGCTAAAATGTATAGAGATGACGTATTAGACACTATTCTTCTTCCATATGCTAGAGAAATTAGCGATACATTTATATACTAGGAAATAATTCCTGCCTCTCACTGCTCAGCCCTCTGTTCAGTTTCGTGACGAAGAAACTATAATCGAAATAAAATAGTCAGCAAAAGCTCTCTTGAATTTAATCATATAGATAATGTGTAGGACGCACTCGAGAGGCATGTTGTCAACCTTCAATCCTCTCTTCAAAGCCTACATACACTTAGAATTGATATTTAAGTGATTAATGGCTTTGCTGTCCATGAAACTTACTGACGGGAAATAAAACTTGCAATCTTACATTGCAGTTCTTAATAATCATAATCACATTATTAAGAATTTCTTTGTATCTAATGTGTACGTACAAAATTAGGACATTTTATATTTCAGTTGACATCACGAAGGGAAAATACAGTATAGAATTTTTTCTTGTACAGTAAATATCTTCCGTGTATTCCATATTGTTTAGTTTAGTTTTTAATAACATCGCACTAGAAGCAGCACTAGGGCTATTGGCGACGGACATCGTAATTCTGAGCCTCGGTCAAGTGACGAGGACTATACCAGAGCTGGCACCCCCTCCCCTAACTTCCACACTACGCCAACGGAAAGGCTTTGGGTCCCGACAGATTTAATGTGCATCAGCCATGGCTACATGGCGGGTCTTTAACGGCCAAGGAATGAACCCGCGACTGAACGAAAACCGCCAGCCAAGAATATGAAGCCATTAACACTAGGCTACTGCGGCCACTATATTTCATATAATGTGCTTCTATACATTTTTTTGAGTTGTCACCAGTTTTTATTCAGTTGTTTAATTTTGGAAACTAGTGTACTTACGAGTATAAAACTTCTTTTTAAATATGAAATAAAGTGTCTTTCACAAATGCACAGTATATTTTATTCTAGGAAGTGTCTATTCAAATCTACATTTTTATTCACAGAAAGAAAGGGAAGAAAATCATCTTAATAAAAATTACTTTAAAATGCCCAACCTTAAAAATAATTCTCACGCAACAAACAAATTTAAAAAAACTTTTGATTTTTAATTATATTTTATGTTTACAACAAAAACTTTGTTTCAACATTGCAAGAGTAGTTTTATCCGCATTTCACAAACACAATTTCAAAATTAACTTAACAGCTATAATATCCAGTTTTCAAGATTATTCATAATATTTTTAGAAATCACTGCTCTTACTTTCTTGGCGAATACATGGGGCTCGTAATAGAAATAAGAAAATAAAAGTACATTGATTAATTTGAGCAGCCTGACATGCAAAGGTGAAATGAAATATTTTCCACACCATTAGCATAACGCTTAAATTCGATTTTCTGAAGAAAGCTTGCTTTGTATTTATTCTTCAATAATTCTAGAGAATGAGGACTATCATTAGTGTCACAGAAAGACTCAAATGTGACACGATAATAATAATTATTATTATTCAATTTGAAACACATTAGAGTTCTACAACTCATTTCCTTTTTATTATTTGCAGCAAATATGTGTGATCTTGAAATAGTGATGAATACTTTGTCTCTAAATATCTACATTTGTGTATTTGAGATAATGGGAGCGCTCAAGTAAAGTTATCTTTTATGTTGAAAAGTTTTATCTTTAAACATTTATCATAATGATGTTTCAATAATGGGTGTATAAAGTTCGAAGTTATAAAATATCCAGAAAAAGAGTCTAAATAAATTATGAACTCAATTGAATACTGTGATTATCTCTTTGTTTTACTTCTTTTCTCCAACGAAATTTCCCAAGTCATCAGTATGTTTCGAAAACACATTTGGCTATTATTAACTGCATTCTTGCGACCGGGGCATTTCCTTCGACCCCTGAGTTCGAGTCCTGACAATACTAATGATCCATCCTATAGGAAGACTGATGCACATTAAATCTTCGAGTATTCTAAGTACTCTCGAAGGCATGGTGTGGAAGTTTGTGGAGGGAGTGCCAACGTAGGTGCCGTTTTCGTCACCAGACAGAGGCTTAAAATTACTATGTCAGTCGCCAATAGTTCACTTGTCGATTCTGAGAACGACGTTAATAAACAACCACTCAATCAGTTAAAACTGCATTATACGTTTTAAGTGTACTCTTAAATATGTCAAGTAACTCATGAATTTTAGATACCTCGAAAATACCCTTTATATAAATTTTTCATATGATATAATTTGTAAAATGAATATTATATTTGAATTAACTTAGCAGTTTTAAGTTCTGGTAAAAATAACTTGAAACGTATAATATTAAATAAGATTATGAAGTCTCCATCACATGATATTTAAGTAAGATAAATATTTATTTATGAGGTTAATCAAAGATTTATTGCAAAAATATGTATCTAACAATATACAAAGATGAATAATTGAACCACAGTTTTTTAAATCATTTTTCTAGTGTAAAGCACGTACTTGAAACTTTCTTCTTCATCACTTTATTTTCTTAGAATGTTCATGTTCTTTTGTATGAATTTTACGTTTTTAATCATAAAAAAACGTTGTTATAGATATGCATAGAAGAAGTATGAAGTTTACAGATACATGCTATTCTGAAACACAACCTGCTGTAATTAATATAATTTATTTTCTTTCACGACAGTTCGAAATCTTCTTTAAACGTATATTTCTGTTTTGTCTTTTTTTAAAAAAAATAGGAACAGATTATAAAACAGAAAGATTAAATTATTTATTAATGGATTCGGTCGGAGCTGTTATTTAAACTTAAAAAATTATAAACTATCATTAATGTTCATCTGATAAAGCAAATTTTAGACAGTTTGAAAAAAGAAATCCGATGTATACGCTGAAGAGTTTCAAATGGATAAAGGGAAGAATATTGTACCACTATTTTTGCTCGATACGATGAAATAAGAATTATTCGTAAGTAATTTTGAATTTAGAGTGAAAATTCGTATAAAGGAGTAAAATTCTTAAGAAACGTTACATAATGGGAGTTTTATAATATATGCTTTACACTCTTATATAAAATATCCCTATTTTTTCCAAAAGAAACAAAAATTGATTGCTTAAACAATATTTAATAAGTATCATGAAAAAGTTGACGCAATCAAAAATGTTTATTTCCATTTTAGTTTAAAACCTATCTTCCCAAATTTTACTTCAGTTTGTTGATTTTTGTTACTTCTATGTATAAAATGATGTTTTTTTTTTTTTCTTCAATTTTCATAAAAAGTTAATTTGCAAAAATTTGATATGGAATATTTGCTGTGCTAACTATCGAGATTTATCATCTGCAAGAAATATTTTTACAGAAATTCTCAATACCCTTCCGAGAAAAAAAGTTCTTGTTAAATATCGTTTTATTTATTTAAAAACTTTTCCAAACAGAGGAATATTTTCAGCAAAATGAAACATTAAAATATATTATTAATTTTACCAACATTTATATCTCATAAGTACAAAATTTAGTGCAGCTCTATTTCGGAAAATGACACCATTTTTGTCAATGTAATATTTAAACTCAAAAATGTCTATGGATTTGATTCATTAATATTTAATTCAAAAATTCTTCCCATAATTTAATTAAATGATTGAAAACTCAAACACATTTAAAAAGGAAAAAGAATGAATTCTGCTTTGCTGACCTGACGATTAAGTATTCAACTTTTTTTTTTTAATACAGAATTTCTGTTACAACTTCTACCCCCTTTTGCTTGCTGATAAGTATTATTTGACCAAACAGAGGGCATGCTAGTTGATAGAGAACGGCTATTGCCTCAAAAACTCTTTACCAAAGGAAGGTGACATATACTTTCCATTTAACAGAGAAGGAATTTTCACTCTCCAATTTTCTCATAGTTTTTTGAAAGATAGATAGAGTTTCAAAATAAAAAGTATGGCAATATTTAAATTTACCAAATTTGAAACTAACTGTAACGAAAAGTTTGACGCAAATTGAAGTTAACTATAAATTAAATTGAGAGTAAGTAAAAGTTTTTTCAAAAATTGTGAAGAAAAATCATAGGATACCTTTAATAAAAAAAACTTCTGTATGGCCCAAAAGATGTTTAAAAAAACTTTAATTTAAAACTTTCAAGAATATTTGATCTTCGGAGAGAAAAACTATTGTTATAAAATGGATTGAGTTCTATAAATTTTGTTGCATAAAAATTCAAAAAACATTTTAAGACTTTAATGAGTTTAAAAGACTAATAAAAGACAAAAAAAATTATCATATAAAGTATTAAGTTTAGTCCAAATTATATAATGCTATATGTATAAATATATAAATAGTTTAGTAAAAGGTTTACATTACTGGCTATTAAAATTGCAACACCATGAAGGAAAGCAAATAAAAAAAAGATATTTTTTGTATGTAAGCAGTATGGCTTGAAGAAAAATTGATTACATTTACATTTTATATTAGTTGAAACAGCTGCCACCCCTAGCAGATAAAACGGCCCTTGCCCGATTATGCACAGAGTGGAACTAGGCCTGGATGACAGAAATAGGCATGTCATTCAATGCTGTTTCAAGTCTATATCATATTTCATCAAAAGTTTTGAACGAAAAGCGGGGGAAGGGTAGTCTCTCAGGATCCTAAGACCAGATGTTTTCAATGGGTGACAGATCTGGATATCGTGCAAGTCAGGGTAACAATCGAATATCTTGTGTATCGAGGAAGGTTAGAATACGACGTGCAACATGTAGTCTTGCATTATCTTATTGAAAGATGGCGTTTCACAGGCCACTAAAATAGGCCATAACCGTAAAATGTCAGAAATGAACCGATCTGAGGTCAAATTACCGTCGATCCGAACTGCAGATGTGCGTGTCGTGTACCTAATGGCTCCCCAAACCATCATATCAGGTGCAAAACCTCTATGTCGATATTGAATGCAAGTAGGCGACGAGTGGTTTCCTCAGAGTCTCTAGACACGTATACGGCCTTTAGAGTACTGCATGCAGAACCGGGACTCGTAGGAAAATATGACATTGTATATCACTCCTTTATTTAGCTATGTTGTACGGAGCACCAGAAGCACAGTCTCTCTCTAAGCAATATTTATCGTGCTGATAGCCCACGCTGCTGCAAATGTCGTTGCACTGTACGAGTGAGTACTGGGCGTGCAGCAAACATGCTCATTTCCTGATTAATGGTCCGTGTTGCGGTTATACGGTTTTTCAAGGCCTACCTTACAATATGTCTGTCCTTTCGAGAGTTAGTCATGGAAGCGTCTGGAGATCATGCATGCCGTTCACTATAACCCTTACCAAACCATGGATTCCATATTCACATAACGGTGGTTGGAATTTTGATCAGGACAATATCATGGAAAGCTAATTTACATTCTCGATAGACAATGATCCTGCCTTTATTGAATTCTGATAATTACTGGTAAGCATTTCTTTTTATTATTCGAGGCATAACACTATATTCTGAGCAAACTCCGATCTTACAAAGTTCATTCCGAATGGGAAATTCATTGCAAAACTGTTCAAATATGCAGTGCTTCAAATGTTATTACTCCCTCCTGCGGCGTTTAAATGCTCTGAAATACTAATAATTTATGTATTCTAATCTTTTCTTCCTTTCATGTTATTTTGATATTCGTCAGATCATTCCTTCCTGGTTTTTGAATTTTAATGACCAGCAGTGTATTTCAATAAATCAAGTATTATTTATAATTATATAAGAATGTGTATCCCTAAAAGATACTGAATTTCTGTGAAGTAAAAACTTGCTAATAGTTATGGTATTAAATTGCTTTCTCATCCTTGAACTTTTGACATTCTCAAAGTTTAGTTTAATGATGAGAAAGAAAAAACATACATTTATAATTTGTCACTAATAAAGAACAATTTTATATCGGTATAAGTGGAATCATTATTTCAAGCATTTCTCTGAACCATATTTCCCTGATAATAAAGTTTACTGAAATATAATGAGCTTACAAAACAATAGTGTTAAAGAAATAAATTGTATTACCTTGATTATAAATAAAAGCCAAGCTTCTAAGAAAATCCCTAGTAAAGACAATATTCAAATAATTTTATAAATATCTCAACGTCTTCAAATATTTGGTAAAGATTGTAATTAAAAAACAGGTAGCTGAAAGGCTTGATTTTAATTTGTGAAAAGCGAATGTGACAATTTGCTTAATTATATCTCTCTTCATAAGCAGTGTGTTGGTTTTAAAAGTGTAAAATATGAATACATGTATGTGAAATCATGAGTGTTTAGTTTAAAATCAAGAACGATTGAATAATTCTTATTTACTTCTGCTTTGTATATATTCCATTTTTAATTATAATTTTCAGCAAGAATGGTTTTATCATCTGGCAAGGAGTAAAATAATGAGATATTTATTTGCGTCTTTGCTTAAATGTTGCGTAATTTTGAGAATAGGTTTTCACATTTAGTAACTCTTTTTCTGTTCTAATTTATTATTATTTTTCTTAATTCATCTCTCAAGCAATGTTATTGTAATTTGCATCTTAAATTCTGAGTTAATAAGAATTTTGAACTTAAGATAATTAAATATTGCACTTCTGATGTTGATATTAAAATGGAGAAACCAATTTTAATACTTTATTGGAATAAATATATTTTATTATAAAGCATTTCGTTAATATCAAGTCTTTAGTTCATTTTAAATGTAAAGTGAAATATGTCGATTCTTGACGTCGTAAAATGATATGCATGTACTCAAGATCTCAGCTGAATTTTTTGGAGAGCTTAAGAAATTAATCATCTGATTAAATGATAAAAAAACATTTGCGCATTTTCAACGTTAGTCTTTTTTATATTAGTTTTAAAATACATACTATTTTGACTTATTAACGTTTCAATAAGTGATCAGGTTAATGATTATATTTTGGAATTATTTAAAAAGTAAATTTAGGCAAACTGGTCGAAAAAAAGTTTTGTAACTCTCGCACAAAATTAGCGAATAAATCGGTTAAATGTATTTGATGAAAATGCTTGAAACTCATAATAGCTGATTTTCAAATCAGTTAATTTAAAGCAAAATTTTTTCGATGTGTTTTTCCTATTGAATTTCTGTATTTGTTTGGAGTGACGTAATGCATGATGTTATCACAAATATTTGAAAACAAATGAAAAATGGATTATAAAACATTCATTTAATTATATTACTTAGTGTCAAGTTTGTATTCTAAATTTATGAAACTCCCTCTGTGATAAAGTATTGTGGTTTTTGTACTAAATACCTTTTTTAAACAATAAAATATAATTGTTAGAGAAATGGCTGGAATTGATTGAATGAAAATTGGACTTTTTTGCCCTTATACAAATGTGCTTTGAAACTTACCATAAATATTTAATAAATTTTAAGCGAAATCAAATTATTAAATTACTTAAAATTATTCACATTATCTTTTTAAATTTACTACTTTAATATACAGTGTCAGCAAGAAATAAGTTTTCCACTTCAGAGAGCTCTAGAAGTCTGTCACCAGATGGTAGTGTGAGTGTGTCGGATGTTTCTCGTGTATTGGATATGCCACATTTCCCGGTAAGAAAAATCTATTGGTCCAAATGGGATAAAATTCGAACTACAGATAATTCAACTGCTGCGTTTGACATTTATTAAATAAAATAAATTTATTAAATATCAATACAAAATTCCGACAATAGCGGGCGCACAGCTTAATATTCGCATTAATTTAAAATTTTGCCTTACAGCGCAGGCCTATAAGCATTATTCTTTGAATAAAAAGAGGAGAGATTCTTCACAAGCATTAGACACATATATGCACATCATGCTTACATTTCAAGAAAATGCGCTAAAAATGCTCTACCTGAACCAGAAGAACTCATTTGCTGCTGGGAAAGAATGTTGTCGTATGAAGTGGATATGAAGTTGTCTAATGTGTCCGTGTGCTCTACGCAAAATATTTGAAACAACTGACCAACTTGGCATTCTTCCAGGTACAGGTCGAAAGCAAATCCCGTCTTTTAGCTTCAAAAATGTGGCTACTGCGATCATTAAAGCTAGCAGTTAGTCACCGTAAGATAGTGTGTGTGAGTCGGATGTTTCCCGGGTATTGGATATGCCACATTGCCCGGTACGCAAAAATCTTACAGCGGATTTTGTATTTTTATCTTTACAACATCAAGACTATGCATCAATTGCAAGACAAGGACCCAGATACTAGTAAAACTTTTGCTCTTTAGTTTCTTGCTCGAATGCTGATTAACGTCACTTGGCCATTAAGCATTGTGTGGAGTGATGAAGCTTACTTTTGCCTCAATGAGCAAGTTAATACCCATAATTGTCGAATTTCGGCTGCCGAAAACCCGCACGCTATCCAGGAGCAACTTATGTATCCTAAAATAGTGACACTATGATGTGGTTTTGAGGCTGCCTTTATCACTAAGCCAAACTGTTTTGACAAGATAACTAAAAATGGAATACAAATCTGTTCCGTTGAGGACAATGGTACCGGGATATGTTGAGGGATATTGTAATTCCAGAACTTCAACGGCGTGAATGCCTTCAAGATACCATTTTCATTCAGGATGGTACCCTCTTCATATTGATTGTACTGTGACGGCAAACCATTCCTGTTTGCCTCTTGTGCCATAGCTAAACTCGATGTTTTAACACTAAAAGTCAATAAGTCGATCAAAAAGACGTTAGAACAATAAACACAATATTTATTACTTGATTGCTAATATAACGACAATTATAAATGCTCTCCCGGATAAGGCCTGAACTCGATCTACCAGCAATAATCTAACTGACTCGTACCACTAAGGCTATCTTAACTTCTAGCATACATTAACCAGCCGATAATTTGTAACAATTTCTGGCTCCGACTTCAACTCTGACTCTGAAACAATTGCTGAACTCTAGAATCACTCAACCTCAACCTCTCTATCGCGACTCTCAGTCTGAGTTTATATATTTCCTAAATATCCCGCTTCACTTAATTTCTACCTGCTTTCGTTTTACATATTCACGTTTCATTTTTGGTTCAACAAAGGTTGTTTAGCAAAAGAAATCAATCTTAATTAAAAGTCCCCAAGGTTAGTGAAGAGAAAATTGCGAATAGCTCAACGACACAGTTCTTTTAAGCAATTATTAAGTCAGCGTTTCACATATACTCTGAAAATTTGCCGTCAATTTCAAAATTATAGCCTCTTCGTTCACCGGATATCACCCCTGCTACTTTTTATTACTGGTATTCTTAAAGGACAACATTTACCGAAAAAAATGACAACTTTTGTGCGACATCTGAAGGACAGTATTCGGTGCCATGTTCTCAATAATCCGTCAGACTCAGACCAGATAACTGTGGGAAATATGGTTCACCGATTACAGCACATTGTTGAAAATGAAAGGTACCATAATAAGCAGTTTTACTGATGCTACTTTTTTTTTTAATTTTACTTAACATTTGCAAAGCATATTAAATATGCTTATGCATATTACAACGCCTCCTATCAGAGAAATTTGGCACTAAATTTTTTTTATTTAATAAATGTCAAGCGCATAATTTGAATTGTCTGTATATCAAATTTTATCTCCTTCGAACCAATAGGATTCGGGAAATTAACATTCATCTATTTATAGTACCAAGAGTGCTCCGATAATATGTAATTTGAGACATTTCCTCAAATTATAGACAACATAACGGCCTTCCACGTCTATTTAAGGAACAATATAAGAGACATATTTGTAGAAAGATCAGAGGTACAAGACAAGCTTTATATAAATAAAAGCAATAATTAAAATGGGACGTACAACAAACGCGTTTATGAGGATAGTGCAGGGAAATTTCGTTTTGATGGTATATGGCAGCAAAAGACTTATTCTAGTTCCTTTACTGATAACATATCATCCACAGCAACGCCTCTCTTTATTGGTTGTATGAATCACGATTTAAGTTGATAAGAATTGATAGTAATAGTATAGAGTGGTGAAAACCCTATGAAGCCATGGATTAAATTATCACCGAAGCACTGTGCATATTGGTGGAGGCTCCAGAAATGTGTGGGCTGCTTCAACATGCCATGGACATGTTTCTGGAGTCAAACGTAATCAATCATTGAATGGAAACGGTTTTGATAAGCTACTTGGAGAATATTTGCAGGCATTCATGAACTTCATGTACCAAAAAGACGAAAGAAGTTTCCTGAATGACAAAAAAACATGCTATAGGGTTAAAATAACTCACGATTGGCTTAAGGAGCGTTCAAAAATTTCCAGCGAGTTAAATGGTATTTTGCAACGCCAATCATAAACACCACAGATTTTACACGTGACATGATCAAAAGATAAATGCTAGAATGTCTAGAAATGTCTCTTTCCTCCCTTTTAGTGAGTTGCTGTGTGACGGCAAAATATTCCTATTCTCCTCTTATGTCATAGCTAAACTAAATATTCTAACACAAAGATTCAATAAGTTATGCAAGAAGACGTTAGACAGAACTCACAATATTTATTCCCCAGTTTTGTACTATAACGACAAATGAACACCGGCTCTCCGAAGTAATGCCCTAGGTATATTTGCCTGTCTCACAAATATCAAATTAAAGTTAGCTTACCACAACCTTCTCGTTTGAAGCCGACTTGATTCTTGATTTTCACGATCGCTCTCACCCATAGCCACTCTTGATCTCGTCTACCACCTATAATTAATACTAGTGGCACTCATCCTCTATCGTGCGACTATCGCTTTGCTTAAATACTTTCCTATCGACCGAACTTCACTTTATTCCTACCTCATTCTAATTTAACTAACCTAGTTTCATTTGGTTTGGGAAGAAATTGTTATTTGTTGCAGTGAATCTTAATTAAAAGTCCTCAAGTTTAGTGAAGAGATAACCGCGAATAGCCCAACGTCACATCTATAATACTGATTAGCGCATTCTAAGCGTTTGCGTGCTATGGCGTCCTCTCTGACGTCATAATGCTGATATATGCACCAACAACGTCTTCTTACCAATCTGTCTTTTCTCTGTATTTGTCGCAAAAAACCATTTTTTAACGATTTCATGGTTGTACGTTGAAAAATACAATTTCTGCTTAAGTTTTGCACGCTAGAGCATATATAATGCTCATTTTCCCAGGAACATATTTCCTTGAATAAATATTGGTCAGAAGTAATACCTTGAACTCCGTTGTGCACTAAAATTGACCAGTTTGCATGTTAATCATAAATTTTGTAGAAATAAAATCAGAACAAAATATGATCAGCAAATCTGAAAAATTAATAGCTTTCAATAGAGTATACTCTGGC